>ML776978.1:695449-722116 GCA_009831015.1 Picea engelmannii
AGAGTCCAAGTAGGATTTTCTGGAGGCTTATTTGGTGTAAAAGTTCCCTTTTTTGGTGGCATGTTGGCCAAGTATCACTTTTGAACCTTGATTTTGAGGTGGTTCTGCTAGACAATATTTCTTCTGTTGTATCTCCCAAGTTTCAGCTCTTATGGGTATGGAAATTTCTTTTATGTAGTTCTATGATATTTCTTCTCTGCAATGCCACGGGTATGATCAAAATTGTATGTTCCAAGTGGAATTTATGGTAACTTCTCCACAACTTGCCAATTTTTGTCCTTTCCAGGAGATTTCACTTGTATAGCGTGCCCCGCACAAAATAATTGATATAAAATTTTGAAACTTGCACTCGAACTACTACAAACTATCCACGATCCAATGCAACTAGTCCCACTCAATTTGGATACACTAGGAAGAAGTTATGATTGTTTTACCCGGAACACCTTCTTGAGACTAGTCAATAAGAGTAGTCATATACCCTATCTTACACAAGGTGTATCTACAAATTTAAGATGACCCAGAAGATGAAATTTTTACCACAGATACTATACTAATTTCTGTAAATATACTCTGGAATTCAGGGTCTGAAACATTATAGAAAATTTTTTATAGCGAAAATTCCCCAATGACTCAGTTCAGGATGATTCCATAACCCTATCTTGTACATGATGTATCTCTGAAAGTATAAGGCCTCGGGATATGAATTTTGAACCCAACGTACCTTTATCCATATAATAAATATCCTCCAAGTCGTTCCTTCTGAAACATTGTAGAAAAAAAGTTATAGTGAAAATGTTAAGGTGTCTCAGATGTAGTAGCGAAACCCCAAGACCTTGAGCTCTTATACAATATGTTAAGAACCAAATATCAATATAGCATAGAAAAACCTCATAAGAAGTACTCAAGGCCTTGAAAAAGAGATAATCTCATATAATAAGCCTCTTAAAGGGGGCAACCTCCTTTTACCCCACTTAAATGTTCAAGTACAAGATGATTCAAAATGAAAATGTCTCCTTGGTATATATAGGATACTAGGAGGTATAATTACAGCTAATGGCCTAAAACCGTCATAAATAAAATAACATTACTAATATAATATGCCCCAATTAAGGGGTAATGAGCCAATATTAGGGCTTAACATTGAACACAGGGAGTTGTAGCTTCCATCTGGTTGCAGCCAAAGAAACCAGGGTGGTAGGGTGATGTAAGGGGGAACTATTGTTCTCTGTTATACAGGTTGGTGCCTGTGTGACTGGAAGTTGGTGCTTCCATCCAGTTGGTGCTAGAACACTTAGAGAGTTGGTGCTTCCTTCTAGTGGGTGCTAGAGAAACCAGGGAGTTGGTGCTTCCTTCTTGTGGGAGCTAGAGAAACCAGGGAGTCGATGCTTCCTTCTAGTGGGCGCTAGAGAATCGAGAGAGTTGGTGCTCTCAGCAAGTAGCAGCTTGCAAAACAGAGGTTGTAGCCTCATTATGAGTTGGTCCTCATAAGTATGATAATGTACAGAATGTAAATATTACTTATCATATAAAGAAAAAGAGTTTTTTACCCTTTATGGGTTTCCTCAGGAAATATCTATCTTTGTGTATCTCATATGTGTGAATGATGTTGAATGTTCTATTTCTTACTTCCCTACATTATTGTGATTGTTATTAAGTGATCTGCAAAGAGTATAAAATAAGCATAATTGTTTAAGCACGGTAACAACTGATTCACCCCCCCCCCCTCTCAGTTGGTCAACAAATACCACTTGACTAAGTGAAACGTGAGGCAAGATTTGTACTTTACAGTACTGAATAATGTCATGGATGCATGGATGACCCTATGATGGAGGGTTTGAATATTTTGTTTAAAATAATAGCTTGATAAAGTATGCCATTCCTTAGAAAGAGTTGAGATGAAATGATAAAAGAGCAATAAGCAAGAGTGATATTATTTGTGGTTGTTGTCTTGTAAAGAGGACATCATAAATATGATTTAATTGGTGAGATGGGTTGTGTAAGTCACTATAAGGTCTCATCAAAACTGAATGATGTTGAATAAATGTGAATGAACAAAGTAAAAATGTGAAACTAATGCAGATACGTATATATATGTGTGTGTGTGTGTGTGTGTGTGTGTGTGTGTGTGTGTGTGTGTGTGTAAACCTCCTTAAAGGTAAATTACGACTACCTAATCAAGTAGGATGTGAGGCGAGGAGTGTGCTTTCCTATATTGGATAATCCCATGGATGCATGGTTGACCCTAGGTACAAGGGTCTAAACTATTCAATTTAAATGATATCTTGAGGAGGTATGCCACTCCTCAAAGAAAGAGCTAATATGAAATGTTGAAAGGAAAATGAGCAAGACTGCTTTGTAGATTAAGATAAAAGGCAAGGTAAGAATGCCTTTGAGAATATCATGAGAAAATCATGATTTAAATAAATTTAAACAAAATATGCATATGAAATTGTAGAGTGTGATGGTGGTGGACACACACAACATGCTAATGCATGTGATTAAGTGCATGAAAGCACAGCTTAAAAAATATATATTAACAAAGATGCCTATTTGAATGTAAATATGAAATGCATAATAATAATGCATGCTTATATTCCTTATGGAATATTGGGTAAATCCTTGGAATAATGAAGTTGAGGTTGACTTGAGGTTGAGGTCATCTCAGATAGTGATGAATATGTAACAAGGAAAGTTGCATGTTGAAGAAGTTCCATGTGAGGGAACCGTGTAAAGAAGTTTTTCATGAGAACATAGTTATAACTTTAATAACTATTCAGATTTGGGCAGTGGGCTACAAGGCATAATCTAAAATATAATGCATGCATAAGGGGTATGCAAATTAATGTCGACCATTCTGACCCCTAATGGTAATGTGCATATTGCACAGGTTCATAATTCATTGTGAACTAAAATATTGTTGTTGTAGCATGTTGATTTATCTAGAAAGGTCAAGATGAACTTGATTGATACTGCTCAAAGAAGAGAGTAGATAGATCCCATGAGGGATGGATTTCATAAGCAAAGAAGGAGAAACGGATTAATACTTTTCTCACTCTAAAACTCTGAATAATGAGACAGAGTCGTATGCTTTAAAAGAACAATCGGTGAAAGGAAAGTAAGCTAATAAATATGTTCAAATTAATAGGCTTGGTTGAGCCATATTAAGTAAAGGTAGTGAGGCCTTAGAAATAACTCATCTGGGCAAAAAGTTCCAGGTTGTGTAGAAGGAGTTGGAAAAAGGGAAGAACCCCTTAACTCCTTTCTTGTTGTCTAATGTGTTTCTCTGGGATAAGAGAAAATTGAAAGGTTGATATTTGAAAATGTTTAAGACATGAGGATGTCATTCGCTATAGGATACCGAAACAACTAAAAGTTTGATTGTGATTTCACTCACAAAAACGTTGAGGATAATGTGACAAGTGCATACAAATATGCTAGGACATATTTGAGAATGTTTTTTAATTTAAATGCTATGATACATGTATTTTTATTTAACATGACAACTAATGTAATTATGAATGTCATGATATATGTCATGTGTAGAAAAAGATTGGAGTTGTTGGGGAAGACAACTTCCAATGATGGACAACCTCAGATAGAGGAAAATTGCAAGAAGGTTGTTGTTGAAAGATTGATGAAGGGACTTTGAGAGTTCCCATGAAGAAAAACTAATGAGGTAATATCAGAGAGGGTGCTGGCAACTAGAACAAGTATAAATATTTTTCATACTAGTGTAACATATGGCATGAAGGAATTGGGTACGAATCCCTTCTGAGATATTTTATTATCTTAATGATATGCATGTGATTTTGAGTGGTTGTTGTATGTCATTGATACCCAAGCATGGTATGATTCAATATAGAAGAACCTAAAGGATATAGGGAGGTGACTCTAGCAACAAAGAATGATTGAGATCCTTGCAAGAAAATTCACGAACAAAGTATCATGAATACTTTGACCAATCAGGAATGATTGGGAACAATAGTGCTCATGAGAAACACATTGACTGAATGCGGTAAGAAAATGAGAGGGCATGTAATGGATTGCCTATTATGGAAGAAGGATCTTCCAATATTCTACTAGAGTTAAATAATGATAAAGAGAGAAATTGGGTGGCCATAAATGTTGACACCCTAGCTACCAATAAATAAAGAATGCTTGAATGCATTCATGTGAAACTTTTAGTTTCATGTGTGTTTATTTGAGGCTATGATCAACTCAGAGAAGGAGGGACAGTCTCGTTGTAATAATGAATATGGATAGGGAATCCATGTGAGAGCGGTTGGTTGAGTTCCAAAAAAACATGGAAATAGTGCCTAACATGAAAAATAATAATCTAAAATCAATGCAAGGGTGCATGGTATGTGAATATGGCCATGGATATTGGCACATTGGATTAAATTCACTTAGTATTGGTATTTTGAAATGTTGCATGTGTAAGGAATGATATTTCCTTTTTATTTATATCATTGAATAGATGAATGTGAGGAAATTATTAGTATGCACAATTCAGAAAATTGTTTGGAAATCACTGCAAGAGTGCAATGAAAGTATAATGTGCATTAGAACTAACAATTTGTTTGGTTGATTGAAGTCGAAATTGCAAGAAGAAGGATCTTGGATATGCCAGTGTTGTAAGTCCACAAGGAAGACCAATGGATGATGATTATGAAAGAGCCAGACTGCCACGAGAAAGAAATCTCAAGCTTGTGGAATCATGTTCCTATATGGAACATATTGAAATTGGAATTGTGAATTAGAAAAATATGTGGGTAACATATTTGAAAAGAAGTTGGATTGAAAAATAATGAAAGAATATCACAAATTTTTGTATGCATGTGATATAGGTGAGATGAAAATGATTTGTTTGGGGAGGACAGATGATGGCTTTCAAAGCTGGAAAGAATGGAAAATGGTTGTTGTAGTGACATGATAACTTTGTGATAAGTCATGATCGCCATAATAATGTTATGTTGTGATGACACGGACTGAAGGGACACTTTCGGCAAAGCAAGCTAGAGGGACGCCTCAATAGAGAAAGCTTGGGAGATGCTTCAGTTGTAAGACTCAATTAAGTCTCTAAAACTCTTCTTGTGTGAGAAAGCATGGGTAGGAAAGATGGATTGATCGAGGGACTTTATAGAAGAGAAGGGGATTCCTGAGCCTGAGCCCAAAAGGTGAGTGACTGTAAGGAAGAGGATATTTTGATAGCTCATGTGAAATAACTCAATGGAGTCTTTAAAATTTTGTGAATTGTTGACTGGGATCATGTACACAATGGGTATGTCAAGGAAGGTAGTGAGTTGAGTTAATGACACAGCCATATTGCCGTAAAACCATAAATTACTCAGATAAGTATTATGTTGATTGTAAACTTCCTCTTTAACTATGGACAACAAAAAATGTTTTTACATAAAAATTGAGGTGAATGTGATTGTTGTATGAAATTAATGTAGGCATATGTTGAATGCCAAGAGTCTAGGAAAGGACCAGATCAAGAAGAAGAGAATGTTGTTGAAGTAGATGAAAGTTAATGTCATGGCAAGTGTTGCTAAAAAGAAAACTGAGGACAATGTTTCATTAAGGGGGAGGGTATTGTAACACCCATGTTTCCCCTAGCTTGTAATTAATCATAATTAGTGATTGTCATGCAATGGAAGGAAAATATTATAACTATGTTATTGTTTAATTGTAATTGCCAACAATTGATTGTGGGGGTGAATCCTTAAAAGTACTTGCCAAGATATCACTAGAGGAATGAGAGGGGGTTCTCTTAAGCTAAAGGGCCCCAAGCCTTCTTGCTGAAATATTTAATTTGGAAGTATTCATAGTATTTCCCTTAGCCCCAATTTCAAGGAAAAACAATTAATGAAGGGGGTTGGTAGTTGAACAACCCAACCACCTCAATGAATGGAAGTATGGAGGGTTGCCATAAGGGACAAGAAGTTGTTAGCTAGAGGACAACATGAAATATCACAACGGGTTCCCAGGATAGACCCATGAGTTGCCTTTTGATAGAAGAAACAAAAGGACAGGTCAAGAGCCTTCCCAAGCTAGGCATGCAAGAAAAACACATAGGATTGTAGACATTGAGATAAAGGAGGTATGGAGGAGACGAGATTTGGGGGAATAAGGGATGGAATGTATAAAAACATAGTAACAGAAAGAGCTTGAGATCTGAATCCTGGGTCTTAAAACCCAGAAACCCTGACTTGAGATAAGAGGGTTGTGAGCTTGATGCTAGGAAGGCATATGATAAACCTCGAAGAGGCCTAAGCTAAGAGGGTGTAAGGAAAATATCTACCAAGAGTAGAGTGAAGGGGAGTGACCCTCAAATATTACTGAGAACCTGAGAGAGATTTCCTAGTGGTATCGTGACTTGACACAGGGCTAGGAAAAGTGTTAAGAGTGAATGCATCTTAGCCTACGGTTGGGTGGAAAGGTGAACACCCATGGTCAGTTGGTTGGTTGAAACCAATAATCAGATAAGTATATCTTTACTCTATGTAATTAAATAGAGATAAAGTATTGATGCATGTGATTGTGTGTAATTGTGTATACTTGATCAATGGTGTTGATATTTTTATATTGGAATTCATTGTACTCGTATAATAACACATCTGAATTGAATTGCATGTATGAGCAGGAGGACCCTGCATTTTATCTTAATTGATTAAAGAAATGGTACAATTGATTTCCCCTTGTGAATATAAACCTAGATACATCAACATGTTTGTGCCTCCTGGGTGTGTAGTAAAGTATTGTTGCGGTGTGATGTCTGTGAAAAGAAAAGAGGCTAGAAAGCTAAGAGATGAACAATAATTTCCAAAAGGAATGGGATATTGTAATAATAGCATGTTGAAGGACCAAGAAGGACGATAGACCTTGTGTCATTAACCTCTTGTTTTTATGAATGGTTGTGTGGAATGAAATCCTTATTTGGGTGAATAAGTAGCAAGGATTATTGTTTGTTGGAAGAATGGAGGTGTTGGTTTTGGAGCCTGATTATCTTCCTAATTCATATGCAGGTCAAAGAGACTGTATGATACACAATTCTTTATGCAATTCAAATATTGTAATTTTGTAGTCTACCTGGACCATTCATTATAAGGTCGCAGATCTTATGATAAAAGGTATGTTAGGGTTTTTTCTCTAGAAGGAAACCCTCTTTTATGAGGAATTGTATTGTGGTTGTGTGGGTAGTAGAGTGAATATTGTATTATGAAAGAGGATACTGTGAGAAAAATAAGACAAAGTTACAGCGGGTGTGTTTTAGGTTGTATCCCCTCATTTTGTTGGATAATAAAAAGGAAGGACCTAGAAATTTCTTTGGTGGACGTAGCTCACACTGGGTGAACCATGTATATCTGTGTCTCTATTGTATTTTTTGCCTTCAGTTTTTTGTTTCCGCATTTGTTTTTTTTTATTGCTCTGCGATCCTGTTTTTCTAACAGAAGGCATAAATGCCCTATAACCTGGGAAGGTTTATGTGTAGTTTGGAGAGCTTTAAGGCTCTATGAAAGTCTCCTTATTGGAATGGAAACCTTGTTGGATGCAAATATTCACCCAAGCAGTGAAGAGAGAATGCCTTAGTCGGTTTAGAGGAGAACTACATATATTCTGAAGGCCTCATAATCCTTACAAAATACCAAGAATAAATCCTTGAATTGTCAAGTCCTAAATTGGACTGAAAACCTGGGGAAAAACCCATGTTTTGAGCCTGAAGAAATCACGGCTATTGGATCAATGCAGTGAACATATCCCAATTCTTTGTCGGAGTAGGCTATGATTTCTGTAGAATACATACTCGAAGTCAACCAAAGCCATCGATCTATCAAAGGATCAGAGGCAGGGAGATCCAGACCGTTGGTCGGAGGATGATGGTTGAAGTAGCCCTGGAGCCCTGAAGTGAAGCTACTCTGATGGGAAAAGCCCCGAGGAGCAATCTGGACTGTTAATCAGAGTAGAGGTGAGATCAATTCTCAACCGTAGATCTCTATAGGGTTTTGTCTAAGAGAGGTTAAGAGGGAAGGTGGCATCTTGTTGATGTCATGCTGACATGGAATGTCTACATACCTGAGTGTAATATGTGGTAGCCTATAATTAGTTGAAGGAAATAGTAGTGGGTCCATGTCGAACTCAAAACTTTGAATGGGTGCTTTAATTATTGAGCGCAAGATTTGTGGATGGATATATCTCCACCATTGATCAGAGATTAGGCTATCAAAATGCTTACGTGTAGGGCTGATGAGGGACTTTGAGGGAAAAGCTCTGAGGAAGAACCCAAGATGTTAGATCTATCAGAGTGTTTGTAGGAAATTATATGAACTGTTAGATCCAGAGTAGTGCTTTTCATCAGAGTTTGGTACTCGGAGTAACCTAGGATGTTGAGGTGTAGCCACTCCAATGGTAAGGCTATGAGGGGAAAGTTTGACTGTAGATTAGGTTGAGTCCGAGGAGAGACCTTAGCCATTGGATCTATGATCCATCCCTAATGGAAATAAAAGAGTACGTCGATGCCATGATGATGGTTAATACTAACATGGAATCTTACGTGTCCCTTAGGATGATGTGTGGTGATAGTCGATTGACCGATGGATCGAGCATGGACCCCTTTGGGTGAGGAGGGCCTTAAAAAATATTCTTTAATTAAGGGCTCAAGAGGATGCTGCAGATGATAGTGCCATGTGTAGAGCATAGAAGATTCCACATGGCATAGTGAGATGGCACATGTAGGTGAGCTTCTGTGGGAAATATGGATGCCACGTGTTAGGTGGCGATGGTGCCACGTGTCATGTAGATAACACACCATGTGTGAAGAGAATTTGACACACATAGGTGAAAATCCAAGAAAATTGGGGTCATTCACTGAAGTTTGAAAGGTCGGCAAGGCTATGTGGTGGTTAAGAAAGTCGCCAATGACGAAGGCATCGACGATGTAATCAGATCTGTTGATTAGTGGTGGGTCGTAGTTAATATCAACTATAGATCCAGGTGTAACATCGTCAGAGAACAGAAGAATGGAAGAGTGGGCGTTAGAATCATCGACTCAACCAAAACCGTTGGATGATCGACGCGAGGACCGTTAGATTGAGAAACTTCAACATTGTTATCACCTCTGGCGAATGCATGTCTGTGTATGTGTATCATAACAAAAAGGTGTGTTTAAACTTTACAAATAGTAAATGAACTCCAAAGTAAGTATATAAAAACTGAAACATAAACACACTTTCTAGGGAAGTATGCTAAGTAATCTCAAAAGAATTAAAATAGATAATAAAAACACACATAGAAGAATAGAAAAAGTAAGTCCCCAGGTTCCATTCACAAGACAAAAAATTTGGTTTTGAATAGCACCCAGGAGATCTAATTGCATTAGACAAGAAAATGAAGCAAATTGGGATAAGGAGTTAGGTATCCAAACCACTATGTAAGGGATCTTCAAAAAACATGGGAAACAAGGGAAATCCCATGTTGCAAAGGTATCATCCCAATCTTTTTCTCGGCCCTCTAAAGGGGGGGCATCCAAATCTTTAGGTAAAAAATGAAATTAGTCTCTTGGAATTGTAGAGGATTAGGTAATAAGGATAAGAACAAAGCAATGGGAAAGTTGGTTAGAATAGGAAAACCTCAAATCATTTTGATCCAGGAGCCAAAATTGAGGGATCCTGAAGCTCTTCGAGAATTACAACAAATCTGGAAGAAAAGCATTGGAGTAGCAATAAGTGTGAGAGGGGCATCAATGAGAATTTGCACTCTTTGGAACCTTACCATATTCCAGTTGGAAGGAAGTTTCAAAGAAACACACTGGATTATGGTCAAACTGGTACATATTTCTTCAGGTATATACTATCATATTATCAATGTGTATATGCCAAACAATTATTGGGAAAAAGTAGAATGTTGGGACTCTCACCTGGGTTTGACCATGGCACATTGCATCAAGGTTGCATCGTTTCCTCATCAACAACTCCTTTTTATGCTTTCCAGTTTCTTTCTCCTCTTCTATCATTCCTTGGGCTAGTTCGGATCATCATCCAATTTCTCTATGTTTTGTAAAAGAATAAAACTTGGGAACTATCCCTTTTAGGTTTAATTCACTAAGGATGGAGAGGCAAGATTTCTTCCCCGTTATTTCTCGTGTCCGAAGTTAGGGGATTTCTGGTTCCCCTATTCATATTTTGGAACAAAAAATCAAATTAACTAAAGTTTCAATGAAACATAGGGTTAAAGATTCAGTTATCCCTCTGAATATAACAGTGATGGAGCATCAGAGGAGACTGGAAGAAATGCAAAATAGGATCGAGAGTAATGTTGCGCTACCAAAACTTTTAAAGAAAGAACAATTTGCTTATAAAAATTACATAAAGTATTCGAAATATGAAAGAATCCATGTGGATATTGAAGTCTAGATGCTTGTGGCTGCAAATTGGGGATAAAAATACTTCCTTCTTTCATAAACAGGCCAAAGCTAGGTAATGGCGAAATAGGGTGGAGGAAATTAAGACAGAGTCTAGCGAAGTGGTATACTCCTTTGAGGAGATAAAAAATCTAGCCACTTCACATTATAGCAAGTTATATTTAGAAGAAGGAAAGATGGATGAGGAGTTATGTGAGATTTTTTTTTATCTCACATACCATTGAAAATAAAAGAGGAAGAAAATCTAGAATTGAACAAGCAGGTTTCAGAAGAAGAGATTCTTACAACAATTAATCAATTTAATCCTAACAAGGCTCCAGGCCTGGATGGATTTAATATACATTTCTATAAAAGGTGTTGGTCCATTATCAAGTTTGATTTCATTCAGATGCTTCAATATGTGCATAAATTTTTTTGGTTGGGGGTAGCCACAAATTCCTCCCTTTTAGCCTTACTTCCAAAAGAAAAAACTACCTCTTCATTTGATTGATTTCACCCATTATCCCTTTGTAATGTCTCATACAAAATCATGGCAAAGATCATAGAAAATAGGCTGAAACCTTTTCTAAGTTATTTGATCCTTCCCAATCAAGGATGTTTTGTGGAAAATAGGCAAAGCTAGGACAATATCATTCTGGTCCAAGAGGCCATACACTCTAGCTACAACCGAGGGGAAAAAGGTATGGTTATCAAAAATTATATCGCAAATGCTTTTGATAGAGTTTAGCACAGTTTTCTTAAGGCGATTTTGAAACAATTCAACTTCAATTAGACTTTCTTCTCCTAGATTGGTGCTTGTATTAACAATCCATGGATTGTTCCCTTGGTTAATGGTAGTCTTGCTCCATTATTCTAAGCTACTCGAGGGCTAAGGCAGGGTTTCCCTCTCCCCCCCATTATTTATATTCTTATGGTTGAATCTCTCAATAGAATATAGTATGGAAGAGATGTTCATGAGAAATCCCTGGGCTACACATTGCCAAAGGTGTTAAAAGAATCAACCACTAACAATTTATCGATGATACCTTGCTGATGGGAGGTGCCTCCAAATTTATTGTCAGGAGATTTAAGCTAGTGTTGGATTAGTTCACTCAGATTTCTGGTGGTCTCATAAATAAGAACAAGAGTCAAATATATGCTTGGAATTTAAATTCTCATACTCTAATAGGTATTTCCCATCTTCTTCAGTTCCCAATCTCTGATGATTGGAAAAATTTTAAATATTTAGGTATGACAATATGTTTGAAATCACTTCCAGGTGAACCTTGGCATGTTATTTTGTAGAAAATTAAAGAGAAAATTGAAATTTGGGGAGCCTATTGGTTGAATCCAATAGGTTGACTAGTACTCATCAAATTGATGTTGTCATCATTACCTATATATCAATTTTCATCTCTTTTGGCTCCCATGGGAATTAACAAATCTCTGGCCTAGGCCATTTTAAAATTCTTATGGCAAGGAGGCAAATATAATTCTAAAAGAATTTGTTTGGCAATCTAGAATTTGGTAAGGTCCCCTAAGGATCATGGGGGTCTAGGAGTTAGAGAACCTGAATTAGTAAATATTTCTCTTGGATCAAAATTATTATGGATAATGGTGACGGGGAAAAATTAATGGTGGAAAAAAACCTTGATGAAGAAACACTTTGAAGGGGAAAGGAGAATATGTCTTGATGTCCCCCCTAGTCGACATGTTGGTTCTCCTATATGGAAGTTTCTTTGGGCCTCCCTCCCTCTTGTGCAGTTATCTCTCTATTGGGTGCCAGGAAATGGGAATCTCATTAACATATAGAGTGATGGGATTCTTGGATCTCGTCCTCTATGTCAATATCCCTCTTTTGATTCCCTTGGGTAGTGGATTTTATCTCAACTTAAGTTTATGATATTTGACATATATTTATGCAACACTAATGGTGATTGGAAGGGTTGGAATCTAGGAAATCTTCCCCCTCACCCCAACCAACAGGCCCAAAACCTTTTTCTTGCTCTTAAAGGGGCCACATCGGTCCATTTTCAAGCTCAAGATTGTAGAAGTTGGGGAGAATTTGGTTACTCAATTTAAGAAGGATACAAGGCTCTGTTGTTACAATCCACTCTCCTAGCCAGATCTACTATGTGGAGGAACATCTAGAATAATGACGGGCTTCCAAAAATAAATATTTTTTATTGGACACTAGCTCAAGGTAAGCTTCTTACAGGGGAAAACCTTATTAAAAGAGGATTCTAGGGGCCCTTTCACTGTGCTTTAAGTGAGAAAAACTTGGAGACATCTCAACATTTATTCATGGAGTGCGAATTTTCCAAACGGGTTTGGAAATTTGTATAAGAAGAATTGTTGCATAAGATGGCATAGCCTTCCAATTGCAAAATTTTGTTAGGAAAGTGAGGGAGCCACTATCAGGGATCCTTTCATGGCAAGGCAATGTTTCAAAGAATGTGGAAGGCATCTCCTAAATATGTGTTTTGGAAAATTTGGCTTGCCTGAAACATAGTTATTTTCAAAAATCAACATTCAAAACCAAGCTCTATGGTAGCACACTCCTTGGGACTAATGGTTGAATACTTCAATGAAAAAAGAATCAGGTTGGATGAGAAATAGACCTTGGAACCAACAAAAGAATCATTTATGCCTCATATTAATATATATTTCATAGTACAATTTAAATCCTATCAGAGCCAATGATGACAACTTCATTCCCCTTATTTGTGTTTTCATTCTTGGATTTCTTCTCAATCTAGTTATACCTTGTGTTTCAATGGGGAATCAAAAGGAAATCCAGGGGAGGCAAGTGTGGGAGGGGTACTTTAAGACCCTAGAGGAAATCGAGAATTTGATTTTTATTGGAATATTGGTATCAATTCTAATAACAAGGCCGAAGCATATGTAGTTTACCGAGGGGTACAATTGGCAAAGCAGAGAAATTTTTTCAATTTGAACATAGTAGGTGATTCCAAAAATCTGGTTGAGCATATTAGGATTTCCTTTCTAAGTCTCAAGTTTCAATTCTATCATGTCTACCACCATCATAATTAAGAAGTGGACGTAATGGTGAACATGGCCATAGGATTAGCCCCTGGTATTTTGGGGGTGGATGGAGTAGAGTGTAATGCTAACCCCCCGTATATATGATGTGTCTTTTAGGTAGGTTCCACCTTGGACACGCAGAATTCTTCTTCCTTCTGTGTGGAGGAAACATGCATATGGCAAGGCTTTGTCTTGTCATGCATTTAAAGAACAAGAGAGATTTGAATAAGCATAGTGAGACAATCATTTTGGCTTGTGGGTGGAAGCGCCACAACCTAAGAATTGTATGCTCTTGGTATACCTTTGTCCCCAATTCAATGGATCCAAATCAGGTGAAGTGCATTGACATTACGGTTGACCATGGAGCAGAGGGGATAATAAAACAACAAATGAAAAATTGGGAAGGCATCGTCAACAATGATCTGAATTTGCATGGCCAACATGTGGGACACTATCTTACCATGGATTTGAAGGTACGTGGTGTTTGTATTACCTATTTAGGAAATGATTTGTGGTTATTAATGGAGAGGAGGAAGCCTCATCGGGCATATTTCTTGTTGGCCTCCTCAAGGATCAATTGGGGGTGTGCTTCATGTGAACTGTGTCTGGATCGTTTTGGCTTGAAAAAGGATTCTTGACTGCTTCCATTGTGAGTTTCATGTAATTGAAGGTCACTCTTTCCTTATACATTCTTATCTTCCTCATTATGGTGGCTAATCCTGGTGCATTATTTCTAGTAGTTGGTGGGATTTCTGGGGATTTCTCTATTCATGCAAAAGTAGGGCCTGCATTCTCATTCTTCAGTTCCTTGCATGCTTAATTTCTAGTTATTTTGGTAAATTGGAGCACTATGGGTTCTCATGACAATAATTGGACTCATGATGAGGATATGGGGGAAAACGACTTTCAGGAAAGACAACTCTTGGCAATCCAGGTTAGTTCACATAGTTCCACTATTTTGTTTGCATAGAAACCCTGGTTCAACATAGAGTTATGATCAAACAACTTTAGGCTGAATTTGACTATTTGAGACACCAAATGGAATCATTGCAACTTTAGTTGGCTCAGAGGGAAGTAGATTATGGGAATTCTCTCCCTGGTGAGAGTAACGATGGCATGGAAGCTTCAGAGATGGTGCATATTACGGACTTGAATGCCCCTGTGGAGCCTAGTAAGGATATGGACAAGCTAGGAAATGAAAGTGGACAATCTCCAGCTCCAAATCCCTGAGTATGTTTTGTTTTATAGTTTGTATTAACGGTATTTATTACCGAATATATACAGTTCATCATAACAATAATATTAGTCATTGGCTAAGACATAGTAGAAGGATAGAATTTTGGTTGACAAAAGATATGACAGAGCTGGAATTTAGTTATGCTCTCTCGATATCTTTTTGTGCTAAGTAGTTTTGACCACGCCTTTTTAATGAATAAAAATCCATCAATTTCTGTGAAAAAAAAATAGCGAAAAAAAAATATTTCTTTATCATAATTAAATGTGATCAATGTATTATCTTCTATCAAGTATGCAATTTTATTTACAACTATAATTAAAATTCTTAATACTTGGAAAATGAAATGATACTTTTTTATCTTCGATTATGGATTTTTTTTAATTATATTTAAAACTCTTAATACTTGGAAATTAGTTTTAATCTTTTATGAGTAAACAATGTGGAATAAGTAGAGGAATGCCCACAAGTGTGTTTTTTTTTATTGTATGTCTTGGATGTTCATAACAATAGGTGAATATATCGTATACATGTAGGTGTATGATAATGGAACTGGTAACACATATCAAAAAGGTTGTGTTCATGTTTAATAAATATTTTCATTATTTGTTATGTTTCATTTTATAAATTAAAAATATTTTTAAATTAAATCAATAAAAAATTAATTTAGTGCCCACACATCATATAAATAAAAACTAATATAAATGTCAAATAAATCCCTTATGTCCGACCTCACTTTTTTTTTAAGAAAAACACTTGTTCGACATGCCTGCATTTATAGTCATAATAGTTTATCACATATGTGTCCTCTACAATAATAGCGCATGTGAGTTTCTTTTACAATTATCTCATTCTGGCGATCTATAAATTGTATTAAATCCTCTTGTAAAATGTTCTGCAATTTTGCACATTCATTCCTCAGCCAATTGATAGTTCTCTTCTATAGTTATTTCATCTATAATTATGTATTAAAAACTTTTGTAAAAGGTTATGTAATTTTTCATATTCAATCCTCAGCACATTAAGAGTTCTCTTTTGTAGTTATTGTCCTATCTCTAGCAACAACAATTTCTTAAATCAGTCTCAATTCTTTATAACTCAATCTTTTATATATGTAGATATGGGATAAAAAATCTCATAAATTTGGCTAAGTTGGACACGTCGATTGGTTCACTCGTTGGCTTTGTTGGAGTGCTTGCTACCGCAAAACTATTGTTAATTAAAAAAATAGTGACACATAGTATGTTGATGTGGTGCACAAGCCTTGGTCATTCTTTGGTGTGACGACAAATGCGAGATATAAGCACTATTGAAAACACCTGCAAAATATTGGAGAAGCAAAAATCTCTAGAATTTGGATAAGTTGGACACATCGACTGGTTAGCTCATTGGCTTTGTTGGATTGCTCGCTACCACAAAACCA
This sequence comes from Picea engelmannii, assembly GCA_009831015.1. Lineage (NCBI taxonomy): Eukaryota > Viridiplantae > Streptophyta > Pinopsida > Pinales > Pinaceae > Picea > Picea engelmannii. The sequence continues at coordinate 711,551 of ML776978.1, forward strand.
CTGTTAATTAAAAATTTGTGACACATAGTACGTTGATGTGGTGCACAAGCCTAGGTCATTCTTTGGTGCGATGACGAATGTTAGATATAAACATTGTTGAAAACATCTACAAAATATTGGAGAAGCGAAAATCTCGAGAATTTGGCTAAGTTGGACACGTCGATTGGTCCACTCGTTGGATTTGTTGGAGTGCTCGCTACCACAAAACTATTGTCAATTAAAAAACCAGTGACGCATAGTACATTGATGTGGTGCACAAGCCTTGGTAATTATTTGGTGCTATGACGAATGTCATATATAAACACTATTGAAAAGACCTGCAAAAATCTTGGAGAAGCAGAAATCTCCAGAATTTGACTAAGTTGGACACGTCAACTGGTTCACTCATTGGATTTGTTGGAGTGCTCGTTACCACAAAACTATTGTCAATTAAAAAACAATGACACATAGTACGTTGATGTGGTGCACAAGCCTTGGTCATTTTTTGGTGCGATGACGAATGTCAGATATAAACATTGTTGAAAAGACCTGGAAAATCTTGGAGAAGCGAAAATATCCAGAATTTGGCTAAGTTGGACACGTCAACTGGTTCACTCGTTGGCTTTGTTGGAGTGCTCGCTACCAAAAAAATGTTGTCAATTAAAAAAACAGTGACACATAGTACATTGATGTGGTGCACAAGCCTTGGTCATTATTTGGTGCAATGATGAATACTAGATATAGACACTATTGAAAACACCTGCAAAATCTTGGAGAAGCGACATAGAAAAATGAAAAAAGTTAAATGCATCTAATAAACCAATCTTAAGAGACCCCGATAAAGTGTTTTATGGAGTACTATGAGAAGAATTGTCCTTGTTTACTTATTATGAATGCACTTAATCTTTTCATGGAGTTTTGTGACCAAAATTGTCCTTCTTTACTTACAAATGCATTATGTCTTTATATATATTCAATTTCAAACTTGTGCGACAAGGACTAAGCTGCTATGATGCACTTGTTTGTTTTTAGATTTGTTTTATATGTTATAGTTTACACAGTTTTTGTGCTTTTTCCACTTCAAAAAAAAACAAAACTTATTTTTCTTATGAGATGTATATCTTTTAATAAAAATACATTTTTCATCTACTTATTACTAAAACAAAAAGATAAAAAAATGTCTCATAAATTTGCTATTGTTCATCAATTCCTAGATTGTTGTTTCTCCCTTGAATTTAATGGGAAATTCTATTGCAATAACCATCTAGATAAAAGTTACAATCCACTTGGAAAGACATTAAGCATGTAACATCCTCGTTTTTAATCCTCAGGTTAGCGATGGATAATGTAAATATCATATATGGTCATTGACCCAAAGATGTAATATGTAAACTTTTATATCGGAAATAATAAAATAAATGTATCATCGATTGTAGGTGGTCACATATAGAGTAATGGGGGATATGTTTCCACAATTGAGGGGAGGGTCCAAGGGGGGAATTACCCATGTCTATTAATCTCAACCTACTTTCTAAAATTATCATTGTGTATAAACCTTCCAATTTCCTCTCAAGTGTATCAAAGCTCCAATAATTAAACACATGTAAGAGGGTGGGTGTGAAAGGTCAATTCACATAGTTAATGAGAGCATGGGGGATAAGTAAAATCAACCTTGAGAATTGGGAGAGTCAACATGCATGGGAGAAAAGAAAATTCACATGGGAAAGGAGAGCAATTTTTACATGCATTTTTTGGGACAACAAGAGAGAACATAGCGTTGGAGCCTGAAGACAACCATAGTGAACATGTGTGGCAGTGGGTTAGAGTTGTAAAATCATGAAGAAGCAAGTTGTTAAACTTGTAGAGTGAGATTTTGGGTGAGATAATTTTCTAGAGCCAAGTGAGTTTGCTATTGTGATGATTCAGATTATTTTCGGCACGAAATGAGATCGGAGATATAATAAAGAAATACATAGAGATATCGCAGATATTCAATAATATAACAGAAATGTATTAGAGATGAAACCATAAACACAGATATACAGTAATACACGATTTCTATAAATGAAATAAATGTACAGAGACTGTAAAAATACAGAGTGAAAGACTCGCTAGAATGGTGGCAGCTTATCTCTGAGAAGAGATGTGACGGCTACTCGCATTCGCAAGAAGATGATTACAATGAGGCTCTAAAGGCATTTTTACAATAAGCAGGAATGCCAAAAACCCTATACATCCAAAAACCTAACCCTAGGAGATGAAGCGCCAAAAGTCATGTGGGCCCCGTTTGGGTAAGTGAGTACATCAACTTCTCGGGGTCGTAACTTTTGCATACGATCTCTATTTTAGGCATGTGATAGCTTGTTGGAAATTTATCATCGAGGAAATTTATTTTGGGGGCTGAATCATGCCTTCAACTATCATGGAGAACCTCTATATTGAAAAAACTTCATTTATGCCCTCAAAATGGCCCCGGAAGTTAAAACCTGCTAAAAATAGTAAATTGCCCAAATTGCCAGAAAACTGTTTTGAGCCATTTGGAAAAGGTGGGTGGCCATTGATATCCACCTGGATCAATCCTCCCTCCTTAGGAAGCAATGGTCTCCATTGTGTTGAGTTCCCGGGGGAGAGGGAAAATCGTTTGTTGAATCTGCATCTTGGTGAGTTGCTTGTCTTGTTGGAGACATCGCGCTGCTTAGTTTGTGGAAATCTATCACGAGCCTATTGAGGTTGAGGATGTTCAACAAGTCGATATACATGAGAGGACAATGTGCAGAAGGAATATTTGCACTTTACTGCAGCCTTTTTGACCTTCTTTTGTTGGATAGAAGGTGCTTGGGGCAAGGCTGTAGTGGTTGCAGTGTCCTTTTGTTCTCTTTTTGAACAGATTGTGAAGAAGTTGAATTTTGTAGTATGACATACTACCTTGTGGCACTTTTTAGGTGGAACAGTAGTCGGAACTACCTATGGTATTCTGTAGATATGACCCCCCAAAGTAACAATGACACTACGGGGTCGAGACTCATAAACAACATGGCATCTCCACATATATGGTTGGCCCAAGAGAACAACACAAACATCCAGTGGGAAAACATCACATAATACCTCATCCTTGAAGGGTTGGATGTCGTATGACAATCGACACTATTGGCTGACACAGAGATCTAGTCCTTGGCGAAGCCACCCGATGTTGTATGGCTGCGGGTGTGGTGTTGTCGACAATCCCAAATGTTTGACGACCTCTGTTGAGATGAGGTTTTTCTGGCTTCCGCTATCTACAATAAAATGCAGCGGGGTCCCCTACACCCACATCTGTGAATGAAAAAGGCGTTCCCCCTCTTCAGGATCTGTTGGTTCTTCTGGTTGAATTGTTGTGGCCATGACAATAGCAGTGGGGTCTGCGTCAATGATCTGTCCTTTACCAGTATTTTCAGAATCAGATTCTGAATCAGGGTTCGACTCCTTGTCTTTGATCTCGACCACCAATGATTGTTTTGAGCGACATTCATCGGTGTTGTGCCAAGGTCTTTTATGGAAATCACACCATTTTTCAGTGACCCCTCTTTTCCTGTGTCTTGGATTGGTTTTTAGGAGACTTTTTGTTAGGGCCGTCTTTGTCATACTTTGGATGTTATGGATTTGCAGACCCGAATTCCCATTTGTTCTGGTGCTTAAATTTCTGCTCAATTTTAACAACATATCGATAAGCAGGACCAAGTGATGAGATGTCTAGAAAATCCATTTCAGTCTGGATGTATCTGTGTAGAGCCCCACGGTATTTCAGAACCAAATTTCCCTCAAAGTATTTGATATCCATCTTGGTGCGCAAGGTATGGAAGGTATTGGTGAACTTCGGAACTGCTTGGCCCCTCTCTTGCCACAATGTGGTCCATCTCATGTGTTGGTCCTCATAGTTGCCAACAGGGTAATACTGTTCTTTTACCGCATCCACAAAAAAATCCCAAGTGGGATCAGCCCCATATATTCCAAACTCCTCTGTGGAACTTTGCTCCCAGTAAGTTTCCCACTAATGTTTGACATGAGGGAGAGCTTTAAGGAGTGCGAAGGTGATCTTTTCTTTGTCGGAAAAATTATGAACAGAGAAATAACCTTCTAGCACAGTTAACCATTTTTCTAGGGCTTCTGCATCTATATATCCTTCAAATAAAGAAATATCAAAATTAACTTGTACCTTGAAAGACGAGGTGCCTCCAAAGTGGACACTTGATGAATATGTGCCTGATGCTATCGGTAGGCATTGAAGGATGTGGGAAAAATTCTCCATCATTTCGCCCCTCTTTCGTGTGAGAGCTTGCTCAAGAAACATATTGATAGGATCGTCTGCTCCGTCGTTTTTCTTTTCTTCCGCCATTGAGGGTTTCTTGGGTGTGCGAGAGTGATTGTATTCAAGAGAGACAAGCTCGAGACCCAACTTGCTATAATCGGACCTTGTCGAGGACATGCACTTAAAAAACGATCAAGAGCAACCTGGCTCTGATACCACTGATCCAGATTATTTTCAGCATGAAATGAGATCGGAGATATAATAAAGAAATGCACAGAGATATCACAAATATTCAATAATATAATAGAAATGTATCAGAGATGAAACCATAAACAAAGATATACAATAATACAAGATTTCTATTAATGAAAGAAATGTATAGAGACTATAAAAATACAGAGTGAAAGACTCGCGGGAATGGTGGCAGCTTATCTCTGAGAAGAGATGTGACGGCTACTTGCATTCACAAGAAGATGATTATAATGAGGCTCTGAAGGCATTTTTACAATAAGAAGGAATTCCAAAAACCCTAGACATCCAAAAACCTAACTCTAGGAGATGAAGTGCCAAAAGTCATGTGGGCCCCGTTTGGGTAAGTGAGTACATCAACTTCTCAGGGTCATAACTTTTGCATACGATCTCCGTTTTGGGCGTGTGATAGCTCATTGTAAAGGTATCATCAAGTAGATTAATTTTGGGGGATAAATCATGCTTTTGGATATAATTGAGAAAATTTATCTCGAAAAACCTTCATTTGGGCCCTCAAAATGGCCTCGAAAGTTAAAACGTGCTAAAAATAGTAAACTGCCAAAATTGCCAGAAAACTGTTTTGAGCCATTTGGAAAAGGTGGGTGGCCACCGATATACACCTAGATCAATCCTCCCTCCTTAGGAATAAATAGTCTCCATTGCGTTTAGTTCCCGGGGGAGAGGGAAAATCATTTGTTGAATTTGCATCTTGGTGAGCTGCTTGTCTTGCTGGAGACGTCATGTTTCTTAGTTTGTGGAAATCTGTCACAAACTTGTTGAGGTTGAGGATGTTCAACAAGTCGAGATACATGAGAGGACGATGTGGAGAAGGAATCTTTTCACTTTACTGCAGCCTTGTTGACCTGCTTCTGTTGGATAGAAGGTGCTTGGGGCAAGGTTGTAGTTTGCAGTGTCCTTTTGTTCTCCTTTTGAACAGATTGTGAAGAAGCTGAATTTTACAATATCAGATACTACCTTGCAAAAAATTTTAGGCAGAACAGTAGTCAAAACTACCTATGGTATTTTGTAGATATGACCCCCCAAAGTAACAATGACACTACGAGATCGAGACTCATAAAAAACATGGCGTCTCCACATATATGGTTGGCCCAAGAGAACATCATAGACATCCAGTGGGGCAACATCACATAATACCTCATTCTTGAAGGTTTGGATGCCATATGACAATCAACATTGTTGGTTGACACATAGATCTCTTCCTTGCCGAAGCCACCCGATGTTGTATGGCTGCAGGTGTGGTGTTGTCGACAATCCCAATTGTTTGACGACCTCTGCTGAGATGAGGTTTTTTTGGCTTCCGCTATCAACAATAAAATGCAGCGGAGTCCCCTTCACCAACATCTATGAATGAAAAATGTGCTCCCCCTCTTCAGGATCTGTTGGTTCTTCTGGTTGAATTGTTGCGATCGCGACAATAGCAATGGGGTCTGCATCAATGATCTATCCTTTACTAGTATTTTTAGAATCAGATTCTGAATCAGAGTTCAACTCCTTGTCTTTGATCTCAGCCACCAATGACTATTTTGAATGACATTCATCGGTGTTGTGCTAGGGGATTTTGTGGAAATCACACCATTTTTTGGTGTCCTTCTTTGTCTTCCCGTAACCCTTCTTTTCTTGTGTCTTGGACTGCTTTTCGAGAAGACTTTTTGTTAGGGCCGTCTTTTTCATACTTTGGTTATTGCAGATTTGCAGACTTGAATTCCTGTTTGTTCTGGTGCTTAAATTTTTGCTCAATTTTAATAGCATATCGATAAGCAGCACCGAGTGATGAGATGTCCAGAAAATCCATTTCAGTCTGGATGTATCTGTGTAGAGCCCCACGGTATTTCAGAACTAAATGTCGCTCGGAGTCTTTGATACCCAGCTTGGTGCGTAAGGTATGGAAGGTATTGGTGAACTCTGGAACTGCTTGGCCCCTCTCTTGCCGTAGATTGGTCCATCTCATGTACTGGTCCTCATAGTTTCCAACAGGGTAATACTGTTCTTTTACCGCATCCACAAAAAAATCCCAAGTGGGATCGGCCCCATATATTCCAGACTCCTCTGTGGAACTTTTCTCCCAGTAAGTTTCCCACCAATGTTTGACATGAGGGATAGCTTTAAGGAATGTGAAGGTGATCTTTTCTTTGTCAGAAAAATTGTGAACAGAGAAATAACCTTCTATGAGAGTTAACCATTTTTCTAGGACTTCTGCATCTATCTGTCCTTCAAATACAGGAATATCAAAATTAACTTGTACCTTGAAAGGTGATGTGCCTCCAAAGTGGCCACTTGATGAATATGCACCTGATGCTATCTGCAAGCGTTGAAGGATGTGGGCAAAATTCTCCATCATTTCATCCCTCTGTCGCGTGAGAGATTGCTCAAGCAACAGATTGATAGGATCGTCTGCTCCATCATTTTTCTTTTCTTCCACCATTGAGGTTTTCTTGGGTGTGCGAGAGAGATTGTCTTCAAGAGAGACAAGCTCCAGACCCAACTTGCTATAATCGGACCTTGTCGGAAACATGCATTGAAAAAACAATCAAGAGCAACCTAGCTCTGATACCACTGATCCGAATTATTTTCGGCACAAAATGAGATCGGAGATATAATAAAGAAATGCATGGAGATATCACAGATATTCAATAATATAACAGAAATGTATCAGAGATGAAACCCTAAACACAAATATACAGTAATACATGATTTCTATTAATGAAAGAAATGTACAGAGACTGTAAAAATACAGAGTGAAATACTCGCTAGAATGGTGGCAGCTTATCTCTTAGAAGAGATGTGATGGCTACTCGCATTCGCAAGAAGATGATTACAATGAGTCTCTGAAGGCATTTTTACAATAAGAAGGAATGAAAAAAACCCTAGACATCCAAAAACCTAACCCTAGGAGATGAAGCGCCAAAAGTCATGTGGGCCCCGTTTGGGTAAGTGAGTACATGAACTTCCTGGGGTCGTAACTTTTGCATGTGATCTTTGTTTTAGGAGTGTGATAGCTCGTTGGAAAGGTATCATAGAGGATATTAATTTTGGGGTCTCAACCATGACTTTAACTATGATTGAGAACCTCTATCTCAAAAAACCTTCATTTGGGCCCACAAAATGGCCCCAGAAGTTAAAACCTGCTAAAAATAGTAAATTGTCAAAGTTGCCAGAAGACTGTTTTGAGTCGTTTGGAAAAGTTGGGTGGCCACTAATATCCACCTGGATAAATCCTCCCTCTTTAGGAAGAAATAATCTCCATTGCGTTCAGTTCCCGGGGGAGAGGGAAAAGCATTTGTTGAATCTGCATCTTGGTGAGTTGCTTGTTTTGTTGGAGACGTCGCGTTGTTCAGTTTGTGGAAATCTGTCACAAACCTGTTGAGGTTGAGGTTGTTCAACAAGTTGAGATACATGAGAGGACGATGTGTAGAAGGAATCTTTTCACTTTACTGCAGCCTTGTCGACCTGCTTTTGTTGGATAGAAGGTGCTTGGGGCAAGGTTGTAGTGGTTGCAGTGTCCTTTTTCTCTCCTTTTGAACAGATTGTGAAGAAGCTGAATTTTGTAGTATGAGATACTACCTTGAGACACCTTTTAGGTGGAACAGTAGTCGGAACTACCTCTGGTATTCTGTAGAGATGAACCCCCAAAGTAACAATGACACTATGAGGTCGAGACTCATAAAAAACATGGCATCGCCAAATATATGGTTGGCCCAAGAGAACATCACAGACATCTAGTCAGGAAACATCACATAATACCTCATCCTTGAAGGGTTGGATTCCATATGGCAATTGACACTATTGGCTGACATGAAGATCTCGTCCTTGTCGAAGCCACCTGATGTTGTATCGTTGTGGGTGTGCTGTTTTCGACAATCCCAACTATTTGACGACCTCTGCTGAGATGAGGTTTTTCTGGCTTCCGCTATCAACAATAAAATGTAGTGGGGTCCCCTTCACCCACATCTGTGAATGAAAAAGGTGCTCCCCCTCTTTAGGATCTGTTGGTTCTTCTGGTTGAATTGTTTTGGTCGCGTCAATAGAAATGGGGTCTGTGTCAATGATTTGTCCTTTACCAGTATTTTCAAAATCAAGATTCAACTCCTTGTCTTTGATCTTGGCCACCAATGACTGTTTTGAGCGACATTCATTGGTGTTATGTCAGGATCTTTTGTGGAATTCACACCATTTTTTGGTGTCCTTCTTTGTCTTCCCGTGACCCTTATTTTCCTGTGTCTTGGACTGCTTTTCGGGAGACTTTTTGTTAGGGCCGTCTTTGTCATAATTTGGTTGTTGCGGATTTGCAGACCCAAATTCCCATTTGTTCTGGTGCTTAAATTTCTACTCAATTTTAACAACATATTGATAAGCAGCACCGAGTGATGAGATGTCCAGAAAATCCATTTCAGTCTGGATGTATCTGTGTAGAGCCGCACGGTATTTCATAACCAAATGTTTCTCGTAGTCTTTGATACCCAGCTTGGTGTGCAAGTTAAAGAAGGTATTGGTGAACTCCAGAACTGCTTGGCCCCTCTCTTGCCGCAGTGCAGTCCATCTCATGTACGGGTCCTTATTGTTGCCAACAGGATAATACTGTTCTTTTACCGCATCCACAAAAAAATCCCAAGTGGGATCAATCCCATATATTCCAGACTCCTCTGTGGAACTTTTCTCCCAGTAAGTTTCCCACCAATGTTTTACATGAGGGAGAGCTTTAAGGAGTGCGAAGGTGATCTTTTCTTTGCCGAAAAAATTGTGAACAGAGAAATAACCTTCTAGCAGAGTTAACCATTTTTCTAGGGATTTTGCATCTATCGTTCCTTCAAATAAAGGAATATCAAAATTAACTTGTACCTTGAAAGGTGAGGTGCCTCCAAAATGGCCACTTGATGAAGATGTGCCTGATGCTATCGACAGGTGTTGAATGATGTGGGAAAAATTATCCATCATTTCGTCCGTCTGTTGCGTGAGAGATTGCTCAAGCAACAAATTGATAGGATCGTTTGCTCCGTCATTTTTCTTTTCTTCCGCCATTGAGGGTTTCTTGGGTGTGTGAGAGAGATTGTATTCATGAAATACAAGCTTGAGACCCAACTTTCTATAATCGGACTTCTTCGGAGACATGCACTGAAAAAATGATCAAGAGCAACCTGGCTCTGATACAATTGATCCAGATTATTTTCGGCACGAAATGAGATCAGAGATATAATAAAGAAATGCATAGAGATATCGTTGATATTCAATAATATAACAGAAATGTTGGTTGTGGAGCCTGATTATCTTCCTGATTCAGAGGTCCTTGCTTTCAGCCGTGTTTATACCCCATGAAGTATTTACACCCCAGAAGTATGTACACTCTTCCACGCGGGGGAGTGCAGAGGGGGGGTACCCCCTCTGCGGGGTCCRGGGGGGCTATCCCCCTGGCTGGGGGCAAGCGAGCCCCCAATGGGGGTTCGGGGGCAAAGCCCCCAAAGCAAAAATTGTCTTGTAAAAGTATATTGTAATTTCATTGTAAATCTGGACTGTTCATTATAAGGTCACAGATCTAACGGTAGAGATTATGTTAGGGTTTCTTGCCCTAGAAGGCAACCCTCTTTTATGAGGGAAATGTATTGCGGCTATGGATGATGGGTGAATATTGTATTCCGAGAGAGGAGATTGTGAGATAAAGAAGAGGAAGTTACAGCGGGTTTTGTTGTAGGTTGTATCCCTTCATTTGTTGGATAATAATAAAGGAAGGACCTCGCAATTTCTCTGGTGGATGTAGCCCACACTGGGTGAACCACGTAAATCTGTGTCTCTCTTATATTGTGTGTCTTCTGTGTTTTGTTTCTGTATTTGTTTTATTTTATTGCTCCACGGTCCTGTTTTTCTAACAACTGGTATCAGAGCGTAAGGTAACTCGTAGGAAAAGAGGGTTCCTGGTTCGAGTGGGAGCAATGTCAGAAGATGGAAAGTTTAGGGTCAAGAAATTTAACGACCAAAACTACCAGTTATGGAAGATGCAGATGGAAGACTATTTATATCAGAAGGATCTATTCCTACCATTG
>ML776978.1:726406-765423 GCA_009831015.1 Picea engelmannii
AAGGACCTGGCAATTTCTCTGGTGGACGTAGCCCACACTGGGTGAACCACGTAAATCTGTGTCTCTCTTGTATTGTGTGTCTTTTGTGTTTTGTTTCTGCATTTGTTTTATTTTATTGCTCCGTGGTCCTGTTTTTCTAACAAGAAATGTATCAAATATGCAACCATAAATGCAGATATACAGTAATACACGATTTCTATTAATGAAAGTAATGTACAGAGACTGTAAAAATACAGAGTGAAAGACTTGCTAGAATGGTGGCAGCTTATCTCTGAGAAGAGATGTGATGGATACCGTCATTAAAAAGAAGATGATTAAAATGAGGCTCTGAAGGCCTTTATACAATAAGCAGGAATTCCAAAAACCCTAGATATCCAAAAAACTAACCCTAGGAGATGAAGCGTCAAAAGTCATGTGGGCCCCGTTTGGGTAAGTGAGTACATCCACTTCCCAAGGTCGTAACTTTTGCATACGATCTCTATTTTAGGCGTGTGATAGCTCATTGGAAAGGTATCATAGAGGAGATTCGTTTTGTGGGATCAATCATTCCTTTGAATATAATTTAGAACCTCTATATATAAAAACCTTCATTTGGGCCCTCAAAATGGCCCCGTAAGTCAAAACCTGCTAAAAATAGTAAATTGTCAAAATTGCCAGAAAACTGTTTTGAGCCATTTAAAAAAGGTGGGTGGCCACCGATATTCACCTGGATCAATCCTCCCTCCTTAGGAAGAAATGTTCTCCATTGCATTGAGTTCCCGAGGGAGAGGGAAAAGCGTTTGTTGAATCTGCATCTTGGTGAGCTGCTTGTCTTGCTGGAGACGTCGCGCTGCTCAATTTGTGGAAATCTGTCACAAACCTGTTGAGGTTGAGGATGTTCAACAAGTCGAGATACATGAGAGGACGATGTGTAGAAGGAATATTTGCACTTTACTGTAGCCTTTTCGACCTACTTCTGTTGGATAGAAGGTGCTTGGGGTAAGGCTGTAATAGTTGCAGTGTCATTTTGTTCTCCTTTTGAACAGATTGTGAAGAAGCTGAATTTTGCAGTATAAGATACTACCTTGAGGCACTTTTTAGGTGGAACAGTAGTCAAAACTACCTCTGGTATTCTGTAGAGATAACCCCCCAAAGTAACAATGACACTATGAGGTTGAGACTCATAAACAACATGGCGTCTCCAAATAGATGGTTGGCCCAAGAGAACATCACAGACATCCAGTTGGGAAACATCACATAATACCTCATCCTTGAAGGGTTGGATGCCATATGACAATCGACACTGTTGGCTGACATGGAGATCTTGTCCTTGTCGAAGCCACCCGATGTTTTATGGCTGCGGGTGTGGTGTTGTTGACAATCCCAAATGTTTGACGACCTTTAGTGAGATGAGGTTTTTCTGGCTTCCGCTATCAACAATAAAATGCAGCAGGGTCCCCTTCACCTGCATCTGTGAATGAAAAAGGCACTCCCCCTCTTCAGGATCTGTTGGTTCTTCTGGTTAAATTGTTGTGTTCACGACAATAGCAATGGGGTATGCATCAATGATTTGTCCTTTACCAGTATTTTCAGAATTAGATTCTGAATCAGGGTTTGTCTCTTTGTCTTTGATCTCGGCCACCAATGACAGTTTTGAGCAACATTCATCGGTATTGTGCCAGGGGATTTTTTGGAAATTAGACTATTTTTCGATGTCCTTCTTTGTCTTCCCATGACCCTTCTTTTCCTGTGTCTTGGACTGGTTTTAGGGAGACTTTTTGTTAGGTTCATCTTTGTCATACTTTGGTTGTTGCGGATTTGTAGACCCAAATTCTCGTTTGTTCTGGTGCTTAAATTTTTGCTCAAATTTAACAGCATATCCATAAGCAGCACTGAGTGATAAGAAGCACCAAATGTCGTTCATAGTCTTTGATACCTAGCTTGGTGCACAAGGTATGGAAGGTATTGGTGAACTCCAGAACTACTTGGCCCCTCTCTTGCTTCATTTTGGTCCATCTCATGTACCCGTCCCCATAGTTTCCAATAGGGTAATACTTTTCTTTTACCACATCCACAAAAAAATCCCAAGTGGGATCGACCCCATATATTCCAGACTCCTCTATGGAACTTTTTTCCCAGTAAGTTTCCAACCAATGTTTGACACAAGGGAGAGATTTAAGGAGTGCAAAGGTGATATTTTCTTTGTCGAAAAAATTGTGAACAGAGAAATAACCTTCTAGCAGAGTTAACCATTTTTCTAGGGCTTCTGCATCTATTTGTCCTTCAAATACAGGAATATCAAAATTAACTTATACCTTGAAAGGAGAGGTGCCTCCAAAGTGGCCACTTGATGAAGATGTGTCTAATGTTATCAGTAGGTGTTGAAGGATGTGGGAAAAATTCTTCATCATTTCGGCGCTCTGTCGCATGAGATATTGCTCAAGCAACATATTGATAAGATCGTCTGCTCCGTCATTTTTCTTTTCTTCCGCCATTGAGGGTTTATTTGGTGTGTAAGAGCGATTGTTTTAAAGAGAGACAAGCTAGAGATGTAACTTGTTGTAATCATACCTCATCGGGGACATCCAAAAAACTAACCCTAAGAGATGAAGTGCCAAAAGTCATGTGGGCCCTATTTGGGTAAGTGAGTACATAAAATTCCCGGGGTCATAACTTTTGCATACGATCTTCGTTTTAGGCGTGTGATAGATTTTTGGAAAGGTATCTTCGAGGAGATTCATTTTAGGTTCTCAATCATGACTTTGGAAATCATTGAGAACCTAAATTTTGAAAAACCTTCAGTTTGGCTCCCAAAATGACCCCGGAAGTTATAACCTGCTAAAAATAGTAAATTGCCAAAATTGTCAGAAAATTGTTTTGAGCCATTTGAAAAAGGTGGTTGGCCACCGATATCCACCTGGAGCAATCCTCCCTCCTTAGGAAGCAATGGTATCCATTGTGTTGAGTTCCCGAGGGAGAGGGAAAAGTGTTTGTTAAATCTGCATCTTGGTGAACTGCTTGTTTTGCTGGAGACGTCGCGCTGCTCAGTTTGTGGAAATCTGTCATGAACCTGTTGAGGTTGAGGTTGTTCAACAAGTCGAGATACATGAGAGGACGATGTGTAGAAGGAATACTTTCACTTTATTGCAGCCTTGTCGACCTACTTTTTTTGGATAGAAGGTGCTTGGGGTAAGGCTGTAATAGTTGCAGTGTCATTTTGTTCTCCTTTTGAACAGATTGTGAAGAAGCTGAATTTTACAGTATAAGATACTACCTTGAGGCACTTTTTAGGTGGAACAGTAGTTAGAACTACCTCTGGTATTCTGTAGAGATGACCCCCCAAAGTAACAATAACACTATGGGGTTGAGACTCATAAACAATATGGTGTTGCCAAATAGATGGTTGGCCCAAGAGAACATCACAGACATCCAGTTGGGAAACATCACATAATACCTCATCCTTGAAAGGTTGGATGCCATATGAAAATCGACACTGTTGGCTGACATGAAGATCTCGTCCTTATCAAAGCCACCCGATGTTGTATCATTGTGGGTGTGTTGTTGTCGACAATCCCAACTGTTTGACGACCTCTACTGAGATGAGGTTTTTCTGGCTTCCGCTATCAACAATAAAATGCAGTGGGTTCCCCTTCACCCACATCTGTGAATGAAAAAGGTGATCCCCCTCTTCAGGATCTATTGGTTCTTCTGGTTGAATTGTTGTGGTCGCGTCAATAGCAGTGGGGTTTGCATCAATTATCTATCTTTTACCAGTATTTTCAGAATCAAGATTTGGCTCCTTGTCTTTGATCTCAGCCACCAATGACTGTTTTGAGCGACATTCATCGGTGTTGTGCCAGGGTATTTTGTGGAATTCACACTATTTTTCGGTGTCCTTCTTTGTCTTCCTGTGACCCTTATTTTCCTGTCTCTTGGACTACTTTTCGGGAGACTTTTTGTTAGGGTCGTCTTTGTCATACTTTGGTTGTTGCAGATTTGCAGACCCAAATTCCCATTTGTTCTGGTGCTTAAATTTCTGCTCAATTTTAATAGCATATCGATAAGTAGCACTAAGTGATGAGATGTCCAGAAAATCCATTTCAGTCTAGATGTATCTGTGTAGAGCCCCACGGTATTTCATAACCAAATTTCGCTCGTAGTCTTTGATACCCATCTTGGTGCGCAAGTTAAAGATGGTATTGGTGAAATCCGAAACTACTTGGCCCCTCTCTTGCCGTAGTGCGGTCCATCTCATGTACTAGTCCTCATTGTTTCCAAAAGGGTAATACTGTTCTTTTACCGCATTCACAAAAAAATCCCAAGTGGGATCAACCCCATATATTCTAGACTCCTCTGTGGAACTTTGCTCCTAGTAAGTTTCCTACCAATGTTTGACATGAGGGAGAGCTTGAAGGAGTGCGAAGGTGATCTTTTCTTTGCCGAAAAAATTGTGAACAAATAAATAACCTTCTAGCAAAGTTAACCATTTTTCTAGGGCTTCTGCATCTATCGTTCCTTCAAATAAAGGAATATCAAAATTAAATTGTACCTTGAAAGGCGAGGTGCCTCCAAAGTGGCCACTTGATGAAGATGTGTCTGATGCTATCGACAGGCGTTGAATGATTTGGGAAAAATTCTCCATCATTTCGTCCCTCTGTCACGTGAGAGCTTGTTCAAGCAACAGATTGATAGGATCATCTGCTCCGTCGTTTTTCTTTTCTTCCACCATTGAGGGTTTATTGGGTGTGCGAGAGATATTGTCTTCATGAGAGACAAACTTGAGACCCAACTTGCTATAATCGGACCTCTTCGGAGACATTCATTGAAAAAATGATCAAGAGCAACCTAGCTCTGATACAACTGATTCGGATTATTTTTGGCACGAAATGAGATCAAAGATATAATAAAGAAATGCATAGAGATATTGTCGATATTCAATAATATAACAGAAATGTATCATATATGAAACCATAAATACAAATATATAGTAATACACGATTTCTATTAATGAAATTAATGTACAGAGACTATAAAAATAAAGAGTGAAAGACTCGCTAGAATGGTGGCAGCTTATCTCTGAGAAGAGATGTGATGGCTACTCGCATTCACAAGAAGATGATTACAATGAGGCTCAGAAGGCCTTTTTACAATAAGCATGAATTCCAAAAACCCTAGACATCCAAAAACCTAACCCTAGGAGATGAAGCGTCAAAAGTCATGTGGGCCCCGTTTGGGTAAGTGACTACATCAACTTCCCAGGGTCAAAACTTTTGCATACGATCTCTGTTTTAGGCCTGTGATAGATCGTTGAAAAGGTATCATAGAGGAGATTCATTTTGTGGGATAAATCATGCCTTTTAATATATTTGAGAACCTATATCTCTAAATCCCTTCATTTGGGCCCTCAAAATGGCCCCGGAAGTTAAAACCTGCTAAAAATAGTAAATTGCCAAAATTGCTAGAAAACTATTTTGAGCCATTTGGAAAAGGTGGGTTGCCACCAATATCCACTTGGATCAATCCTCCCTCTTTAGGAAGAAATGGTCTCCATTGCGTTGAGTTTCCGGGGGAGAGGGAAAATCGTTTGTTGAATCTACATCTTGGTGAGTTGCTTGTCTTACTGCAGACATCGCGCTGCTCAGTTTGTGGAAATTTGTCACGAACATGTTCAGGTTGAGGATATTCAACAAGTTGAGATACATGAGAGGACGATGTGCAGAAGAAATCTTTACACTTTACTGTAGGCTTGTCGACCTGCTTCTGTTGGATAGAAGGTGCTTGGGACAAGGCTGTAGTGGTTGCAGTGTCCTTTTGTTCTCCTTTTGAACAGATTGTAAAGAATCTGAATTTTGCAGTATGAGATACTACCTTGCGGCACTTTTTAGGTGGAATAGTAGTTGGAACTACATCTGGTGTTCTGTAGAGATGACCCCCCAAAGTAGCAATGACACTTGTTACACATCGAAATTACTCACTTCGATAGTGTCACAAGTGTCGTCACTACAAGTGTCGCATGTGTCTCATTTTGCTCACAAGTGTCGCAAGTGTCAGGAAAAGCATACTGCCATAATGCCTATGTTGTGCCTATAATGACATCATAAAGACACTTGAAACACATCAAACACTTGATTTGGAAGAAGAGGAATGGGTCAATAGAGTTATGCGCCTCTTGACATTTGAAAGAACAACTGAATTTGAGTTTTTAGAGGAGAGCACTCCCCTATACCTCTATTGGGAGTGTTGGTGCCTATACACTATCTAGGAGTATTATAACACTCCCTCTGCCATTTTGAAGGAGTGTTGATGTTGTTAGGAGTGATGGCGCCCCCCTATCCCTTACTAGGGAGCATTATAACGCTCTAACAACCATTTTGGAGGAGCGTTATCTATTTTGGGCAACAGTTGGTTTGTTGAGAAGAATGGGGGGAAGATTTCTTCAATCTTTGAAGGAAGTTGGATTTGAATCCTTGGCCAAGCCATGATCATAGGCTAGATTCATAACTAAAGGAGGAAAATCCTCAACTTACCCCAAAGATATCTCAAGTGGTTGGGCCTCTCCAAGCCTATATAAGCAGGCTTTCTTATGGTGAAAGGGGGAATGATTGGAGGCATGAAACCTATGATATCATAGGAGTAACACAGTGAAGTGGAGAATAATCAGTGAAGCCATTGCCATTCTGATCGTGGGTCTTTTGAGCAAGGGTTAGACAAGGAGGACTTGATGAATCTGCTGCATTCGCATCTACGGTTGTAAGTTTCTTTCGTTATTGTTCTCATCAATATAATATGCTTGGCCTATTTCTTTCTAGTTTGTGTTTGATCTCACATGAACTTGTCTCTAATTAGATAGATCTATTTTAAGCTAATCTTAGTAGAGTAGGAAGTGGTTGTACTTTCGTTTGTCTATAGGGCTTGTCGAGGAGTGAAAGATTGGAGCTCAACTCGGACCATGTAGGGACAAACACCGGTAAAAGGTACTTATTTTCTCCTTCCTTCTCACACATTAGTTTATATAGACCTAAAAGGAAGTCGATGTCCATGATAAGTGACTTCTTTCTTAAGAGTTAAGAGTCTAGCTCTCAAGAGGAGATCTACTTGTCCGCAGGGAGATTTTCCTTCAACAGAAACTGGTGACTCTATTGGGGAATGAATCAAAACTTTTCAGTTTTGGTCTTCCTCATAGACCTTGTCTTACCCTTTGTTTTGTTCAAACCTTTTTCACCCCACATGTTTGATTTCACATGTTGATTGACTCCTTACCGCATCACATTCAGCTTGATTGCCAAAATTTGACTGAAATTTTGGGTTTTTGGACACTTTTCTAAGTTTTTGAAGCCTGGCACCCATGTGCCTATGTTAGCCTAGTGCCAGCACTCCCTGGAAGTATTAAACAAATATTTATAATGCTCTGGTGTCCCTTACACCAGATCACCAGCCTCTCCTTTGCAAAAATACCTTCCAAAAGTGCATTTTCTGAGGTCTAGACCCTGTTTTTTCACTTGATGAAGTTCTTTGTGATTCAATGCTTCTCCCCATTGGCCTTTTACATCCTTCCTTCTGAGGAATGAGCACCTTGTTGTTCATATTTTGTGGCCTTCTCCTTTATCTTTGAAGTTTTTCTGCTGTTGAGAGCTTGAAATCAATCCATTGCTCTCTTCTCTCCTTTTCGACTGAGCGGGAACTCTGGTGAAGGGCATCAACAATTTGTGAATCATCTTATTTGGTTTTTTGAGGTCATTGTTCTTAAACACCTATATTTTGTGTGAATTGTTTGATTTTGTTTTGTTATCTTTTGTTTTCTAATTTCCTCTTGTTTCAATCATAGCAAGAGGGTGTGTGTTGTTTGTGCGAAATCTGATCATACTTGTCTGAATCTCCTTGATATGAAAGGGTAGTTAGAAGGAGAAGTATTTGCATTGAATTAACCATCATTTGCATACAAACAACAAAAAATACATTTTAGCAATTGGTTTGCATATTAGAAGGCATTTTTGAAAATGTTTTAGCATTGCATTGGATTCGATTGAGGACATTTCATATTAGTGTTTCAAAGTGAAAATGACTCTTTCTCTTTCCCTTAAATGGGCGTTCATTGAAAAGAAACTATTTCTTATAATCTTTCATGCATATTTCTGGGAATTGAGTCTTCATTCCATCAGTTTCACTTTCGTGCACCCTTTGAGTAAAAAACAATTGTAAAACGAACGCTAATTAAAAATTATCTAGAACATTTTTCATTTTTAGGATCTTCCACCAACAGTAGACTAGGGTTAGCACTTTGGATTAGGCTATGAGTACAACTCTCCCAAGTTTTCAAAACAACCATTAGCATCCTAAGCTAGGGAGAGTCAAATCCAATTGTCGTATTGGTTTTTTGGGATCCTCCTCTCACACAGGGGTTACGCACAAGGTCGCATTCGGGTGAATTATAGAGATTATCCCTCTGTGGTTCAATTGTTTGTAGTGGTCAGATCGTATATTGGGGGTCACTTGGAGGTATACCCACAATTATGTGTGGGAGCCTCTCGAGTTGATTTCAGACTTGTTATCCTGCCCATACGTTTTGGATCGGACTGTCGACTATACCCGCCCATGGACTCACTTCGAATTGATGTCTTTAGTTTCCATAATCTTTAGGTACTTACAGAAGGTGATAGTGAAGGGAAGTCTCACTGTACCTGGAACAGACATTGGTCAAACTCACTCGGGCTCCTTGGAGGGTAAATCCACAATTACTCGTGGAAGCTTGCACCAAGGTGAAATTTTGTTAAGCAGGTCACCATTGTAATTGTTCCACCATATCCTATCCCCTTCTCGACTTGATCACGCGATGTTGGATTTCATCACCAACTAGTATGATCATTGAGAGAAGTTTTATTTGCTTGGTTGATTCCTAGATTTTATTAGCGTATGTTGTTTCTTTTCGTTAGTTGGCCCTAGATTTTCAGTGTGTTCTATTATTCTCCACAATTGAGCCTATAGACGATAAAGGTCTTCGCCGATCACGTAGGATGCAAGGGATGCCTCTGGAAGGCTATCAACCCTTACCTCCTAACCCCCCAGAAGACAACTACCGTAGAGAGGTAGAAAATCAATCTGACACTGGAAGTGATATTTCTCCTCCGTTAGATAACTTAGAATGTACTTTTGTCATAGTTGAAAATCCCACTACATCTGTGTCGGTAAATCCTCTCACACCACTTTTGGTTCGTTTAGAATCCCATGGGAACATCATAGACGAAGAGATCCCACGATTACCGGAGAGGATTTTTACCGAAACATATATGGGATCCACACAACCAATCTTTGGTGATGAGTATAGGACTCTTGTTCGTCCTACTACCGCAGTAGATACCAATCCCACACCTGCTTGTTCTATATGGAGGACTTCATCAGGACGTGATCTCTATGAACATTTCAAATCCTTTCGACAACCCTTTCATCCTCATGACCCTCCTAGTGAAACATGACCATTCGATCAAACCATGAATCACCCAATCGATCAGGTTATTAACCCTACTACTACACCAACACAAGTCCATCCTAATGCTGGACTCATCACCTATACTCATCCCCAAAGAACTTCAATCTCTACCCTCGTTTCTACAATATTTTACTCTACAGCTCCACATTTTCCACTTGATCCTGCTGGGACATCTTCTCACCCGAGAACGTAGAACCCTGCTTGCCAAACACAACCGGCTGGAGGGCAACCACCATCCAACGAACCTTTTCCTCTCGGAGGACTACTTTTCCATGCCGGGGCTATCCCTCCTGGGGGAAAACCCCTTTTTCATTCTCCTCCTGGAGGGCAACCTCCGTTTGTCAGTCATACCCCGGTCGTAAATCCACCACTGACAAGAAGGCAACCTCCAGTTGCCAGTCATACCTCGGTCGTAAATCCACCGCTGACAGGGAGGAAACCCTCGTTTGCTGGAAACCCTTCACAATCCTGGGGAGTATCTTTAGGAGGCACTTTTACTCAACCCCATGTTTGGGGGCACTCGTATAATAACCCACTAGGAGGAGTATCAAATCCTGTTCCTTCTGGAACATCTTACGGACAATCTTATTTGGGCGACATCCCAAACACCACCTGGAGTTCTCTGGAACCACAATATTATCCTCCTCATGGGTCTAATGTGTATTTGCCTTTGGGATATACTCCTTACCATTCTCAAGGGAAAAATGTTTATCCTCCTCATGGGCAAGCAAATCACCTGGTCTATAATTCTCAAAACCCACCGGGTTATGCCAATGTTTCTCATCCATCATCGAATCTTGTTTATCCTGGCCAGCAACAATCATATATAGGAGGACCTACTGGTTACAACTATCCACCTAACCCAGTTTATGGTCCTACTGGTGTTCCTATGTCACACCAGTATCATTCGCAAATTAACCGACAGCTACCTTTCCTTGCGACTCTGGATCTCCCAGACTTGTCTCGGTTAACTAATGATCCTATTTTTCATTCACTGGTTTGGCCAGTCATTCCAGCTAAACTTCCTTATGATATTCCAAAATTTGATGGAAACCCTGGTGAAGATCCAAACAATAATGTGATGACTTTCCATTTGTGGTGTTCATCAAACTTCCTCATGGATGATTCTGTACGTTTGTGTCTTTTCCAGTGAACACTTACTGGTTCAGCAGCAAAATGGTATATTGACCTACCACGTGCTTCTTTCCACAATTTCAATTCCCTTGCCATGTCTTTCCTCATGCACTTTCAACTACCTATTCACTACGATATGGGTACTAAACTCTTGACCTCTCTTCATCAAACTAACTCCGTGCATATCTCTAATCATATTCATGAGTGGAGGCGACAACAAAGGATGGTCAAGGCAGCCATTCCTGACATACTATTGGCAGAATGGTTTACTAAATCACTGTTACCCCTGATCGCTTGCAATGTCGCTATGGGTGGTGCAGTCACAGAGGAACAAGCTATTGCTTGGGCTCAGTATTTAGATTTGGTTTATTCCCAATCTGGTACTTTGTATGATTTTCTTCTGAATGCTACTCGAGCTAATACCAATCCGTCCAAACCATCATCCTCATCTCATGCGGATGGTGTTATCAGTTCCATCAAAACTCAATCTATTTCCCAATCACTCACACTCTCCTCTACCTCCCCTCAAACTCAGATCTCCAAGGTGAATGTAGTTCAATATGCCCCTTCACAACAATCCAGAGGTAAGAAGAAGACACAGAATAAATCAAAAAATAATAATGAACAACCAAAAAATCAAACACCTGCTACTGAAAAGCAACCACAACAGAAACTGAAATTCCTGTGTATCATTTGTGGTGATGATCACTACACTTGAGATTGTCCACTTCACAATGAAGTGGCCAAAATTTTCCAAGGAAAGTCACAACCCGTTGTGCTTACTCAGCCTTTTCCACAACAACAATCCATGGTTGCTCAAACCCCCTCTCCGAGGGGCAGTTCTAGCGATCCTCATGATGAGGCCTCATCGAGTGCACATATTTATATGTTTAATGGGATCAATTTGACCACTCACTCTAAGACATACAACACACTAGGTAACCCTAACAAAGGAAAAGACACTAACGGTACCGGTACTTTACCGGATCCATCATCATCCTTCGTTAGTCTTCCATCGGTTAATCCTCCGTCTGGACCACTCCAGATTGAGAAACCCACGTTCAACTCTATCGTATGCCCTCCTAAGAGCACTATACATAAAACTACCTTTAATCCTAGTTCACGTGTCGCCCAGAACTACAACATTGTTGAAGATTTGGCTCAAGCATCGTGTGCTATGTCTGCGTTAGAATTTCTACAGCACTGCCCCAGTCAACGTAGAACTCTCTTAGCTTCTCTTGGCACTATTGATCCTGAGTTGTACAACCATATCATGTTTAACCTGGACAATTATGCATCTCGATTCTCCCACCAACTTGCTTTCCAAGTTGATGTTGTTGTTCACAATCAACAAATCCACCGAACTGTTTTGGATGAGGGAGCCTTGACTTGTGTCATGTCTTTGGTGTGTTGGAAAGGCTTAAAATCACCAGCACTCAACAAATCCCCAATGATGTTATGCGCCTTCGATGGGTGAGGTTTTCATCCCCATTGGCTTTTAAAGTCCCTGCCCATCCAATTGGGTGGCAAAATTGTTACTGTTGATGTCGAGGTGGTCGATGCTCCCCTCGATTACAACTTGTTACTTGGAAGAAGTTGGTTTTATGCTATGACTATCATTTCCTCGTCTGTCTTTCGATGTGAACAATTTCCTCATAAGGGAAAAATTGTCACTGTTAATCAGTTGGATTT
Organism: Picea engelmannii; assembly: GCA_009831015.1. NCBI lineage: Eukaryota > Viridiplantae > Streptophyta > Pinopsida > Pinales > Pinaceae > Picea > Picea engelmannii. Next base: position 738,696 of record ML776978.1, read on the forward strand.
ATGCACGATCGATGCTCGCGCTCTCGCTACCAACAATATTCCTTTCTTGGGAGATCACAAGATCACGTATGAAAGTGTTGGTGTTGGCTTACTAAAAGATTATAGCCTCATGGGTACCTTCCCTACACCACTTCCACCGACTACACATCATATTTCCACTGTCGATATGATTTTGACCGTGGCTTATCAATCTTTGGAATCATCTGACCCTTGGATTGTATCTTTTCCATTGGAATTCGATGCACTAGGTGACACCGTGCCACTTTGTCAAACCGAACCATCACACGTTTCTATCCAATCCACTTCTCCCTCATGAGATGACCAACATCTATTGGTGCTCGACAGTTCCTCGATGCAATCACGATTGAGTTCCTTGTCATCGACAATCAACTGCATTTCCCCAATTTTTCCTTTTGATGAATCTATTCCAGAAATGTTTCGCATTGACAAGTTACCTCGGGATAATAATCATCACTGATCCTCTTTTCTTCCCCCTCATGAAGAAATTCATGCAGATATAAAGTCTATCTCCCCTCCTGGTGTTGATTTTTCATCATCTCCCATGATTTCAACTTCCGACGATTTGGATCCAGTAGTGGACATGGTGATTTCTTCAGTAAGGTTATTGGAGCCTGATCTCCTTATTCCTATCGCGACCCTTGACATGTGTTCCTTCCCAAGTGATTATCTTCCATCCAGCAAAGATCTCTTGGAAGCCATGATTGAGTTTTGTCCCTTGACATGGTATCCTTCCAGAGCATTGTCCTCTCGGAAGCCATGATCAAGAAGAAACCACGAGCATAGTTTCTCTTCTATGTGGCAAGCTCGTTAAAAAATGAAACAGAGGCCCTAAGCATAGTTCTTTTCCTATGTCAATCTCGTTAAAAAATGAAACAACCACCTCTCTTGAACCTTATTTTCATCCACCCTTCTCCTTTTTTCTCATCTACTAGAGAAATTGGTGACAACCTCAAAGTCGGTGAATGAATTGAAGCTTGGAGGGAATGTCTCCAACCTTTGATGATCATTCTGGAGCGAAGCCACTAGATTTTCAAGCTGGGGACATACCGAGCTTAGTCTTTGTTCTTTCTCGTGCTTGTAAATACATGAGAATGCATCCGAGTAAAATTTTATCTCTTTTTCAAACCTATATGGATGCACGAAAAAGGAACCCCTTAGAGTCTCCTTTAAGCTCTTTTCAGACTCTCTAAACATGAAAAGATTGTCGAGTGATCTTGCTTCCTTTCCTGCTCATTAAAAGGTTTGAAAGGGAATCTTTCGAGTGATAATTTATCTCTTTTTCAGCCTCGCGAGACTAACATTACGCAAAAAGGACAACATTGAAGTCATCTTTAAGTTCTTTTCAGACTCTCTAAAGATGAAAAGATTGTCGAGCGACTTTGTTCTCTTCACGCTCGTTAAAGTATTTGAAGAAAACATCTGTTGAGTGATAGTTTATCTCTTTTTTGGTCTCATCAGACTACTTTATGAAAAAGGAACTGAGAGAATTCTCTTTTAAGTGTTTTTCCAGACTCTATAATCATGAAAAACCTTCGAGTTTTCTGTCTTTGGACTCGTTAAAGAAACATCGACAGGCCCATACGGGACCGAACTCTTACTTCTTCTAGTTCGTTAAAAAGGAAGAGAGACTTACCGAAGGTGAGTCATATCGAGCATGTGTTACCCTCCTCGAGCTCGTTAAATTAAAAAGAGGTACTCGTCTATCTGGATGGGGGAAAAAATTGAAAGAAGCAAGCCAAGCATTTTTTGAGAACATTACCAAGTAACTCTTAGAGTCACCCTTGAACACAACACTTTGTCTTTGCACACATATTAATTTGTTGAACCTCTGCACTGAACCAATCCTCTAAGTTTTTCTTACTCCTTTGGGTCACCCGATGAAAGTCACAGTATCCATTGCATCATCGTGTTTTGGTCCATGTCATGTTTCTGTTGTTGTGCCTTAATGTTCAAGGTAAGTATCTTCCTTGAGAGTTAGCCATCACAAATATCTTGTCTCAATACCCGTGTTAGTCCATGTTCATTTGATATACCAATTACATCTCTGTGTCTATTTTGTGTATGATGGGGGATACATCAAGGCCCTCCTTCGACGAGTCTATTCCTGTCAACTTCAACACATTATCCAGGGACTAGACTTAGAAGCCAATTAGTACTTTGGGACGTGCATGCCTCAATGGTAGGCCTCCTCACATTCGACAGTGGGTTTACATCACTGACCTCTGATCAGATGATTCCACAGATTTTCAAATTCAGCTCATCCATTCACATTTGTTGGAATGTACTAGGGTACCTTGGGAATCATTGACATTAATGATGATTTCCCTCACGCTTGTTAATGGTTTACATCATTGACCGGTAATCAAGTGGTTTCTGCCATGTTCAACATCAGTACATCTATTCACATGGTTAGATTCATACTACATCGGGATTGGTAAGAAGACCCTGGGTTGAGTGATCACTCTAATATGTACTTTGCCCAGGTTGCGACGGAGTTTCTCTTGAACAATGACACATATATTGTCACATAGATCCACTTTGTATTGGTCGTGGCTATGTCTTGTCATCTCATAGATCCACTGTGTATTATTTGTGGCTACGATCAGTTCAGGTCATGGGAGTATAGATCCACACTGTATCCTCAGTGGTTATACCTTTTATCAATACAATTATGGATCCGCAGTGTATTTTATGGTGGCCATATCTTGCAAGTATTTATCATCCAAGCATAGGTATGCCTGCCTTGGGTTTGAAACATGTCATAATATTTGTTGGATGTTTGTGTGTAGCTTCTGTTAGGTTCTCTACGTCTATACCCTTGCTTGAAAGTCTACAAATCATTTCAGTTATCAGTTCTCGTCTTCTAACTCCATACTTTGGGGGAAATCTGTTACACATCAAAATTACTCACTTCGACAGTGTCGCAAGTGTCTCATTTTGCTCACAAATGTCAGGAAAAAAATACTTCCATAATTCCTATGTCGTGCCTATAACAACATCGAAAATAAACTTGAAACACATCAAACACTTGATTTGGAAGAAGAGGAATGGGTCAACAGAGTTATGTACCTATTGACATTTGAAAGAACCACTAAATTTGAGTTTTTAGAGGAGAGCGCTCCCCTATACCTCTGTTGGGAGTGATGGCACCCCCCTATACACTATCTAGGAGCATTATAACACTCCCTCTACCATTTTGAAGGAGCGTTGATGTTGTTAGGATTGTTGGTGCCCCCATATACCTTACTAGGGAGCGTTATAATGATCTAACAACCCTTTTGGAGGAGTGCTATCTATTATGGGCAACAATTGGTTTGTTGAGAAGAATGGGGGGAAGATTTCTTCAATATTTGAAGGCAGTTGGATTCTAATCCTTGGCCAAGCAATGATCACAGGGCAGATCCATAACTAAAGGAGGAAAATCCTCAACTTACCCCAAAGATATCTCAAGTGGTTGGGCCTCTCCAAGCCTATATAAGCAGGCTTTATTATGGTGAAAGGGGGAATGATTGGAGGCATGAAACCTATGATCTCATAGGAAACACACAGTGAACTGGAGAATAATCAGTGAATTTATTGTCATTCTGATCATGGGTCTTTTGAGCAAGGGTTAGACAAGGAGGACTTGACGAAGCTGTTGCACTCGCATCTACGGTTGTAAGTTTCTTTCGTTATTGTTCTCATCAATATAATATGCTTGGCCCGTTTCTTTCTAGTTTGTGTTTGATCTCACATGAACTTGTATCTAAGTAGATAGATCTATTTTAAGCTAATCTCAGTAGAGTAGGAAGTGGTTGTACTTTCGTTTGTCTACAGGGCTTGTCGAGGAGAGAAAGATTGGAGCTCAACTCGGACCGTGCAGGGACAAACACCGGTAAAAGGTACTTCTTTTCTACTTCCTCCTCAGACATTAGTTTATATAGACCTAAAAGGAAGTCAATGTCCATGATAAGTGTCTCCTATCTTAAGAGTTAAGAGTCTAGCTCTCAAGAGGAGATCTACATGTCCGCAGGGAGATTTTCCTTCAGCAATACTACTGGGTCGAGACTCATAAACAGCATGGAATCTACACATATATGGTTGGCCCAAGAGAACATCATAGACATCTAGTGATGAAACATCACATAATACCTCATCCTTAAAGGGTCGGATGCCGTATGAAAATCGACACTGTTGGATGACACGAAGATCTCATCCTTGCCGAAGCCACCTGATGTAGTATGGTTGCAGGTGTGTTGTTGTCGACAATCCCAAATTTTTGATGACCTCTGCTGAGATGAGGTTTTTCTGGCTTCTTCTATCACTAATAAAATGTAGTGGGGTCCCCTTCACCCACATATGTGAATGAAAATGGCGCTCCCCCTCTTTAGGATCTGTTGGTTCTTCTGGTTGAATTGTTGCAGTCGCGACAATAACAGTGGGGTCTACGTCAATGATATGTCCTTTACCAGTATTTTCATAATCAAATTCATGAATCAGTGTTCGGCTCCTTGTCTTTGATCTCATCCACCAATGATTTTTTTGAGCGACATTCATCGGTGTTGTGCTAGGGGATTTTGAGGAAATCAAACCATTTTCTGGTGTCCTTCATTTTCTTCCCACGACCCTTCTTTTCCTGTATCTTGCAATGGTTTTTAGGAGACTCTTTGTTAGGGTTGTTTTTTTCATACTTTGGTTGTTGCGGATTTGTAGACCCGAATTCCCATTTGTTCTGGTTATTAAATTTCTACTCAATTTTAACAACATATCGATAAGTAGCACCAAGTGATGAGATATCCAAAAAATCCATTTCAGTATGGATGTATCTGTGTAGAGCCCCATGGTATTTCAGAACCAAATGTTGCTTGGAGTCTTTGATACCCAACTTGGTGTGCAAGGTATGGAAGGTATTGGTGAAGTCTGGAACTGCTTGGCCCCTCTCTTGCCGCAGTGTGGTCCATCTCATGTACTGGTAATACTATTCTTTTACAGGGTAATACTGTTCTTTTACCGCATCCACAAAAAAATCTCAAGTGGGATAGGCCCCATATATACCAGACTCCTCTGTGGAAATTTTCTCCTAGTAAGTTTCCCAATAATGTTCGACATGAGGGAGAGATTTAAGGAGTGTGAAGGTGATATTTTCTTTGTCGGAAAAATTGTGAACAAAGAAATAACCTTCTAGCAAAGTTAACTATTTTTCTAAGGCTTCTGCATCTATCTGTCCTTCAAATATAGGAATATCAAAATTAACTTGTACCTTGAAAGGAGAGGTGCCTCCAAAGTGGCCACTTGATGAAGATGCACCTGATGCTATCGGCAGGCGTTGAAGGATGTGGGCAAAATTCTCCATCATTTAGTCCCTCCGTCGCGTGAGAGCTTGCTCAAGAAACAGATTGATAGGATTGTTTGCTCCATCATTTTATTTTCTTCCGCCATTGAGGGTTTCTTGGGTGTGCGAGAGCGATTGTCTTCAAGAGAGACAAGCTCCTGACCCAACTTTCTATAATCGGACCTTGTCGGGGACATGCACTGAAAAAACAATCAAGAGAAACCTGGCTCTGATAACACTGATCCAGATTATTTTCGGCACAAAATGAGATCGGAGATATAATAAAGAAATGCACAGAGATATCGCAGATATTCAATAATATAACATAAATGTATCAGAGATGCAACCATAAACATAGATATACAGTAATACACAATTTCTTTTAATGAAATAAATGTACAGAGACTGTAAAAATATAGAGTGAAAGACTCGCTAGAATGGTGGAAGCTTATCTATGAGAAGAGATGTGATGGCAAATCGCATTCGCAAGAAGATGATTACAATGAGGCTCTAAAGTCATTTTTACAATAAGTAGGAATGTCAAAAACCCTAGATATCCAAAAACCTAACCCTAGGAGATGAAGCACCAAAAGTCATGTGGGCCCCGTTTGGCTAAGTGAGTACATCAACTTCCTGGGGTCGTAACTTTTGCATACGATCTTCGTTTTAGGTGAGTGATAGCTCATTAGAAAGGTATCATCGATGAGATTAATTTTGGGGGATAAATCATGCTTTTGGCTATAATTGAGAACCTTGATCTCGAAAAACATTCATTTCGGCCCTCAAAATGGCCCCGGAAGTTAAAACCTGCTAAAAATAGTAAATTGCCAAAATTGTCAGAAAACTGTTTTGAGCCATTTGGAAAAGGTGGGTGGCCACCGATATCCACCTGGATCACTCCTCCTTCCTTAGGAAGAAATGGTATCCATTGCGTTGAGTTCCCGGGGGAGAGGGAAAAACATTTGTTGAATCTGCATCTTGATCAACTGCTTGTCTTGATGGAGACGTCGCGCTGCTCAGTTTGTGGAAATATGTCACAAAGCTGTTGAGGTTGAGGCTATTCAACAAGTCAAGATACATGAGAGGATGATGTGAAGAGGGAATCTTTGCACTTTATTGAAACCCTGTCAACTTTCTTCTATTGGATAGAAGCTGCTTAGGGCAAGGTTGTAGTGGTTGCAGTGTCCTTTTGTTCTCCTTTTGAACAGATTGTGAAGAAGCTGAATTTTGCAGTATAAGATACTACCTTGCGACACTTTTTATTTGGAACAGTAGTCGGAACTACCTCTGGTATTCTGTAGAGATGACCCCCCAAAGTAATAATGACACTACAGGGTCGAGACTCATAAACAACATGGCATCTCCACATATATGGTTGGCCCAAGAGAACATCACAAACATCCAGTGGGGAAACATCACATAATACCTCATCCTTGAAGGGTTGGATGTCGTATGACAATCGACACTATTGGCTAACACAGATATCTTGTCCTTGCCGAAGCCACCTGATGTTGTATGGCTACGAGTGTGGTGTTGTCGACAATCCCAACTGTTTGACGACCTTTGTTGAGATGAGGTTTTTCTGGCTTCTGCTACCAACAATAAAATGCATCAGGGTCCCCTTCACCCACATCTGTGAATGAAAAAGGCGCTCCCCCTCTTCAGGATCTGTTGGTTTTCTGGTTGAAATGCTATGGTTGTGACAATAGCAGTGGGGTTTGCATCAATGATCTGTCCTTTACCAGTATTTTCAAAATCAGATTCTGAATCAGGGTTTGGATCCTTGTCTTTGATCTCGACCACCAATTACTGTTTTGAGTGACATTCATCGATGTTGTGCCAGGGGATTTTGTGGAAATCACACCATTTTCTGGTGTCCTTCTTTGTCTTCCCGTGACCCTTCTTTTCTTGTGTCTTGCACTGCTTTTCGGGAGAATTTTTGTTAGGGACGTCTTTGTCATACTTTGGTTGTTGCGTATTTGCATACCCAAATTCTCGTTTTTTCTAGTGCTTAAATTTCTTCTCAATTTTAACAACATATCGATAAGCAACACCGAGTGATGAGATGTCTAGAAAATCCATTTTACTCTGGATGTATCTATGTAGAGCCCCACAGTATTTCAGAACCAAATGTCACTCAGAGTCTTTGATACCCAGCTTGGTGCGCAAGGTATGAAAGGTATTGGTGAACTCCGGAACTGCTTGGCCCCTCTCTTGCCGTAGATTGGTCCATCTCATGTACTGGTCCTCATAGTTTCCAACAGGGTAATACTGTTCTTTTACCGCATCCACAAAAAAATCCCAAGTGGGATCGACCCCATATATTCCAGACTCCTCTATGGAACTTTTCTCCCAGTAAGTTTCCCACCAATGTTTGACATGAGGGATAGCTTTAAGGAGTGCGAAGGTGATCTTTTATTTGTCAGAAAAATTATGAACAAAGAAATAACCTTCTAGCAGAGTTAACCATTGTTCTAGGGATTCTACATCTATCTGTCCTTCAAATAAAGGAATATCTAAATTAACTTGTACCTTGAGAGGAGAGGTTCCTCCAAAGTGGACATTTGATGAAGATGCACCTGATGCTATCGGCATGCATTGAAGGATGTGGGCAAAATTCTCCATCGTTTTGTCCCTCTATCGTGTGAGAGCTTGCTCAAGCAACAGATTGATAGGATCGTCTGCTCCATCATTTTTATTTTCTTCTACCATTGAGTGTTTCTTGGGTGTGCGAGAGTGATTGTATTCAAGAGAGTGAAGCTCGAGACCCAACTTGCTATAATCGAACCTCATCGGGGACATGCACTGAAAAAACGATCAAGAGCAACCTGGCTCTGATACCACTGATTTGGATTATTTTCGACACGAAATGAGATCGAAGATATAATAATGAAATGCACAGAGATATCACAGATATTCAATAATATAACAAAAAAGTATCAAATATGCAACCATAAACATTGATATACAGTAATGCACGATTTCTATTAATGAAAGAAATGTATAGAGACTGTAAAAATACAGAGTGAAAGACTCGATAGAATGGTGTCAGCTTATCTCTGAGAAGAGATGCGATGGCTACTCACATTTGTAAGAAGATGATTACATTGAGGCTCTAAAGACTTTTTTACAATAAGCAGGAATGCTAAAAACCGAAGACATCCAAAAACCTAACCCAAGGAGATGAAGCGCCAAAAGTCATGTGGGCCCCGTTTGGGTAAGTGAGTACATCAACTTCCTGGGGTCGTAACTTTTTCATACAAACTCTGTTTTAGGCATGTGATAGCTCATTGGAAAGGTATCGTCGAGGATATTTATATTGGGGGATCAATAATTCCTTTGGATATCATTAAGAACCTCTATCGCGAAAAACATTCATTTGGGCCCTCAAAATGGCCTCGAAAGTTAAAACCTGCTAAAAATAGTAAATTGCCTAAATTGACAGAAAACTGTTTTGACCCATTTGGAAAAACTATGTGGCCACTAATATCCACCTAGATCAATCCTCCCTCCTTAGGAAACAATGGTCTCCATTGCATTGAGTTCCCAGAGTAGAGGGAAAAGCATTTGTTGAATTTTCATCTTGGTGAGTTGCTTGTCTTGTTGGAGACGTCGTGCTGCTCAGTTTGTGGAAATCTGTCATGAACCTGTTGAGGTTGAGGCTATTCAACAAATCAAGATGCATGAGAGGACGATGTGCAGAAGGAATCTTTGCACTTTACTGCAGCCTTGTTGACCTACTTATGTTGGATAGAAGGTGTTTGGGGAAAGGCTGTAGTGGTTGTAATGTCTTTTTGTTCTCCTTTTGAACAGATTTTGAAGAAGCAAAATTTTGCAATATGAGATACTACCTTGTGGCACTTTTTAGGTGGAACAGTAGTTGGAACTAACTCTGGTATTCTATAGAGATGACCCGCCAAAGTAACAATGACACTACGGGGTCGAGACTCATAAACAGTATGGCGTCTCCACATATATGGTTGGCCCAAGAGAACATCACAAACATATAGTGGGGAAACATCACATAATACCTCATCCTTGAAGGGTTGGATGCCGTATGACAATCAACATTGTTGGTTGACACAGAGATCTCATCCTTGCTAAAGCCACCTGATGTTGTATGGTTGCGAGTGTGGTGTTGTCAACAATCCAAACTATTTGACGACCTCTTCTGAGATGAGGTTTTTCTAGCTTCCACTATCAACAATAAAATGCAGTGGGGTCCCCTTCACCCACATTTGTGAATGAAAAAGGCGCTCCCCCTGTTCAGGATCTGTTGGTTCTTCTAGTTGAATTGTTGCAGTTGCGAAAATAGCAGTGGGGTCTACGTCAATGATCTTTCCTTTACCAGTATTTTCATAATCATATTCAGAATCGGGGTTTGGTTCCTTGTCTTTGATCTCGGCCACCAATGACTATTTTGAGTGACATTCATCGGTGTTGTGCCAAGGGATTTTGTGGAAATCACACCATTTTTCGGTGTCCTTCTTTGTCTTCCCATGACCCTTCTTTTCCTGTTTCTTGGACTGGTTTTCAGAAGACATTTTGTTAGGGCCATCTTTGTCATACTTTGGTTGTTGCGGATTTGCACACCAGAATTCCTGTTTGTTTTGGTGCTTAAATTTCTGCTCAATTTTAACAACATATCGATAAGCAACACCGAGTGATGCGATGTCCAGAAAATCCATTTCAGTTTGTATGTATCTGTGTAGATCCCCACAGTATTTCAGAACCAAATGTCGCTCAGAGTCTTTGATACCCAGCTTGGTGCACAAGGTATGGAAGGTACTAGTGAACTCTAGAACTGCTTGGCCCCTCTCTTGTCGCAGTGTGGTCCATCTCATGTACCGGTCCTCATAGTTGCCAACAGGGTAATACTGTTCTTTTACCGCATCCACAAAAAATATCAAGTGGGATCGGCCCCATATATTCCAGACTCCTCTATGGAACTTTGCTCCCAGTAAGTTTCCCACCAATGTTTTACATGAGGGAGATCTTTAAGGACTACGAAGGTGATCTTTTCTTTGTCGGAAAAATTGTGAACCGAGAAATAACCTTCTAGCAGAGTTAACCATTTTTCTAGGGCTTCTGCATCTATCTGTCCTTCAAATACAGGAAGATCAAAATTAACTTGTAACTTGAAAGGCGAGGTGCCTCCAAAGTGACCTTTTGATGAATATGTGCTTGATTCTATTGGCAAGCGTTGAAGGATGTTGGCAAAATTCTCCATCATTTTGTCCCTCTGTCGCGTGAGAGCTTGCTCAAGCAACAGATTGATATGATCGTCTGCTCCGTCATTTTTCTTTTCTTCCACCATTGAGGGTTTCTTGGGTGTGCGAGAATGATTGTCTTCAAGAGAGACAAGCTTGAGACTCAACTTTCTATAATCAGACCTCTTCGGGGACATGCACTAAAAAAATGATCAAGAGCAACCTGGCTCTGATACCACTGATCCGGATTATTTTTGGCATGAAATGAGATCGGAGATATAATAAAGAAATGCATAGAGATATCATAGATATTCAATAATATAATAGAAATGTATCAGAGATGAAACCATAAACACAGATATATAGTAATACACAATTTTTATTAATGAAATAAATGTACAGAGACTGTAAAAATACAGAGTGAAAGACTCGCTAGAATGGTGGCATCTTATCTCTGAGAAGAGATGTGACGACTACTTGCATTCACAAGAAGATGATTACAATGAAGCTCTGAAGGCCTTTTTACAATAAGTAGGAATGCTCAAAACCTTAGACATCCAAAAACCTAACGCTAGGAGATGAAGCACCAATAGTAATGTGGGCCCCGTTTGAGTAAGTGAGTACATCAACTTCCCGGGGTCGTAACATTTGCATATGATCTATGTTTTAGGCGTGTGATAGCTTGTTGGAAAGGTATCATCGAGGATATTCATTTTTGGGGCTCAATAATGCCTTTGGCTATTATTGAGAACCTCGATCTCGAAAAACCTTCATTTGGGCACTCAAAATGGCCCTAGAAGTTAAAACCTGCTAAAAATAGTAAATTGCCAGAAAATTGTTTTGAGCCATTTGGAAAAGGTGGATGGCCACCGATATCCACCTGGATCAATCCTCCCTCCTTAGGAAGCAATGGTCTCCATTGCGTTGAGTTCCTGGGGGAGAGGGAAAAGCGTTTGTTGAATCTGCATCTTGGTGAGCTACTTGTCTTGGTGGAGACGTCATGCTGCTAAGTTTGTGGAAATCTGTCATGAACCTGTTAAGGTTGAGGCTATTCAACAACTCAAGATATATGAGAGGACTATGTGCAGAAGGAATCTTTGCACTTTACTGCAGCCTTGTTGACCGGCTTCTATTGGATAGAAGGTGCTTGGGGCAAGGTTGTAGTGGTTGTAGTGTCCTTTTGTTCTCCTTTTGAACAGATAGTGAAGAAGATGAATTGACGCAAACGCGCGCACCAGCCACGGGCACGTCCGCTCACATGATCTTCTTCTTCTCGGCCTGAAGAACTCTAAGGTTCTTCTATTTCCCTATCGGGAAATCTTCTCCCACAATTATCTCATGCGATCCCCCTTCCTTGATTTCTCGAGAAATCGGAACTCGTGACTTTGCGAGCTCAAAGGTTGAACACTAGGTTCTCAAATCCCTGAGACCCAATGGTCATTCAACTCGTTGACTTTTCCCTGAGGGATTTCGCTACTCGCGACCTCGTAGGTTGAATTGTCGATCTTTCACCCTCCTATTCTGCGAATCCCCGAGATGCGAGAATTCAACGCAATGTTGACTTCTATCTCCAGGGAACACGTGTCCACCGGTCGACCATGTGGTTCCCACCTTATGCTCTACCACGCGACCACACGATCCTCATCACTTGGCACTTCGCAACTCGCGAATCCTAACGCCAATACTTCGGGACTTCTCGTGGCGAGATCCCGAGGGCTTTGTGCCACCTGTATTCCACTTACCGATATCGCTATGGCCCACACTATCCCTCAGCTGTCAGGATATCGCCTCTCGCAATCTCGCAATCCCTGTAGCCAAATTCTCGGGCCTTTTCTTACAAGACTCCGACACACGATCCCACGTGCGGATCCAACGGTCCTAATGTGTTCCTAATCCAACGGTTGTCCTTCTCTCGCTACTCGCGTCCTCACGACTTTGGTTACCCAATGTTGGGCTCTCAGCCTGCGAACTCCCGAGTTCACGAGATCTCTAGATCTCTGCCACCTGCCTCCTACAAATGGATGGTTCACAGCCTCTCGCCACTTCGCTACTTCGCGACCTCGTGTCTCGCGACTTTTAACACCAAATAATTGGGCGTTCACCCTACGAACTCCCAAGTTCACGAGATCTCCGATCTCTAACACCTGTCCTCTTCAGATGGGTGGCTCACAGCCTCTCACCACTTCGCTACTTCGTAACCTCGCATCTCGCGACTTTTAACAATAAATACTTGGGTGTCCACCCTGTGAACTCCCGAGTTCGTGAGATCACCGATCTCTGCCACCTGTCCTCCTCAGATGGATGACTCCTGTCTTCTCGCTACTTCGCCACTCGCGACTTGGAGTACCCAATACTTGGGTTTTCAACCTGCGAACTCCCGAGTTCGCGAGATCACCGATCTCTACCACCTATCCTCCTCAGATGGACGACTCATGTCTTCTCGCTACTTCGACCTCTTCGGACCTTCGCGTCGCAATCTCCTTGCACCTATCCAAGATCTAACGATCCTCGGAACTTCGCGAAACCTCCTCGGATGATTTCGACCGTCCATTCTTCCTTTTGTAACTCACGAAAAGAGAAAAGTATCTCTCTCCACGAGATTCCTTCGCTGCTTTGCCAACCTGCGACGCTTCTCCCTGACTTTGAGTCACACTTATCTACACTGATCTTCAGTGACTCAGAATCCTATCCTTCCTGAGCTTTGCTAAACTTCTTCAGTCTTTAGAAAGATCCCTTTCACGCACTCTTTGTGGAAAATCTTCAATCACGTCTAAGTGTTGAAGTTCTCTTGACTCTACGCACACCTGCAGCAGTAGTCTTTCAAAGTTTTTGCTCAGATACATGACTGAGACTTCCTCCCTTAGCCTACGCACTCCTTGTATTGCTGTATGCTTAACTTCACCTTCACGATGAATGAGAACAAAAGCTATCTATCTGAGTCTTCGGTCAATGCACTCCTTACGGACGACTTCAACTGCACTCCTTGCAGGAATCCTTGCTCAAAAGAGAAACAATTGTAACTCACCTTACTTGCTCTCAGATTCCAATCCTAACACAGGGAATCATACGCATAGCATAACAACAATGCGTAACAGGAAGAAATATTCGTAAGCAGAGCATTTAACACACATACACAGAGAATAACACAACAACCATGAATCTGAATCAACTTCTTCTATTAATTCAAGATCTATACATGGGTGTTTTCTACAACCCTCTGCTATTCTCCTCTGCTCTAGATTCTCCTTGCTCCTGTTAATAATAATGTTACAATGATACAGATGAGGGTGTCTATATCTCGTTTTTCCCTCTTCCTTCTAGAATTGTCTAATCTAAGAATTCAATTCTATCTACCTGCAACTACTACTATAAATGCCTCTGTCTATCTCAGACGAGAGCGTATGGCTCGAGGTCTGATTACATTCTTTCCAAGGTGCCAAATTAAATGATCTCATTTATGTTTAGCACACCAACTTCAAGGGAAAATTTAAAAATTCAAAAACTTGCGCTGGACGTCTTCCAGCTGTCTTCTGCTTCCACGTTGGTTTTTCTTATCGTGAGGGATGCTCCTGCATCATGAATTTTGCAGTATGAGATACTACCTTGCAACACTTTTTAGGTTGAACAGTAGTCGGAACTACCTCTTGTATTTTGTATAAATGACCCCCCAAAGTAACAATGACACTACGGGGTTGAGACTCATAAACAACATGGCGTCTCCACATATATGGTTGGCCCAAGAGAACATCATAGACATCTAGTGGGACAACATCACATAATACCTCATCCTTGAAGGGTTGGATGTCGTATGACAATCGACACTGTTAGCTGACATAGAGATTTCGTCCTTGCCGAAGCCCCCCGATGTTGTATGGCTATGGGTGTGGTGTTGTCGACAATCCCAATTGTTTGACGACCTCTGCTGAGATGAGGTTTTTCTGGCTTCCGCTATCAACAATAAAATGCAGCTGGGTCCCCTTCACCCACATCTGTGAATGAAAAAGGCACTCCCCCACTTCAGGATCTGTTGGTTCTTCTAGTTGAATTGTTGCAGTCGCGACAATAAAGTGGGGTCTGCATCAATGATCTGTCCTTTACCATTATTTTTAGAATCAGATTATGTATCAGGGTTCGGCTCCTTGTCTTTGATTTCCACCACCAATGACTATTTTGAGCAACATTCATCGGTGTTGTGCTAGGGGATTTTGTGAAAATCACACCATTTTTCGGTGTCCTTCTTTGACTTCCCGTGACCCTTCTTTTCTTGTGTCTTGGACTAGTTTTCGAGAGACTTTTTGTTAGGGCCATCTTTGTCATAATTTGGTTGTTGCGGATTTGATGACCCGAATTCCCGTTTGTTCTGGTGCTTAAATTTCTGCTCAATTTTAACAGCATATCGATAACCATCACCGAGTGATGAGATGTCTAGATAAACAACATATCCATTTTACTCTGGATGTATCTGTGTAGAGCCCCACGATATTTCAGAACCAAATGTCGCTCGGAGTCTTTGATACCTAGATTGGTGCGCAAGGTATGGAAGGTATTGTTGAACTCCGGAACTGCTTAGCCCCTCTCTTGTTGCAGTGTGTTCCATCTCATGTATCGGTCCTCATAGTTGCCAATAGGGTAATACTTTTCTTTTACCGCATCCACAAAAAAATCCCAAGTGGGATCGACCCCATATATTCCAGACTCCTCTGTTGAAATTTTCTCCCAGTAAGTTTCCCACCAATGTTTGACATGAGGGAGAGCTTTAAGGAGTGTGAATGTGATCTTTTCTTTGTCGGAAAAATTGTGAACCGAGAAATAACCTTCTAGCAGAGTTAACCATTTTTCTATGGCTTTTGCATCTATCTGTCCTTCAAATACAGGAATATCAAAATTAACTTGTACCTTGAAAGGTGAGGTGCCTCCAAAGTGGCCACTTGATGAATATGCGCCTGATGCTATCGACAGGCATTGAAGGATGTGGGAAAAATTCTCCATCATTTCATCCCTCTGTCGCATGAGAGCTTGCTCAAGCAACAGATTGATACGATCGTTTGCTCCGTCGTTTTTCTTTTCTTCCGCCATTGAGGGTTTCTTGGGTGTGCGAGAGCGATTTTCTTCAAGAGAGGCAAGCTCCAGACCCAACTTGCTATAATCAGACCTCATTGGGAACATGCACTGAAAAAATGATCAAGAGAAACCTGGCTCTGATATCACTGATCCGGATTATTTTCGACACAAAATGAGATCGGAGATATAGTAAAGAAATGAACAGAGATATCGTCGGTATTCAATAATATAGCAGAAATGTATCAGAGATGAAACCATAAACACAGATATACAGTAATACACGATTTCTATTAATGAAATAAATGTACAGAGACTGTAAAAATATAGAGTGAAAGACTCACTAGAATGGTGGCAACTTATCTCTGAGAAGAGATGTGATGGCTAATCGCATTCGTAAGAAGATGATTACAATGAGGCTCTAAAGGAATTTTTACAGTAATAAGGAATTCCAAAAACCCTAGACATCCAAAAACCTAACCCTATGAGATGAAGCGCCAAAATTCATGTGGGCCCCGTTTGGGTAAGTGAGTACATCAACTTCCCGGGGTCGTAACTTTTGCATACGATCTCCATTTTAGGCGTGTGATAGCTCGTTGGAAAGGTATCATTGAGGAGATTCATTTTGGGGGCTCAATCATTCCTTTGGATATCATTTAGAACCTTTATCTCTAAAATTCTTAATTTGGGCCCTCAAAATGGCCCCAGAAGTTAAAACCTGCTAAAAATAGTAAATTGCCAAAATTGCCAAAAAACTATTTTGAGCCATTTGGAAAAGGTGGGTGGAAACCGATATCCACTTAGATCATGTGAGCTATTCCTATCACAACAAACATTCCTAAAGTCCCCAACATGAGATATTCTAATCCAACCTCTGTTGGAGCCCTAGAGGGAAGTGGGATGGCTTGATGAACTAAGTGTAGTGAAGGGGGATCCCATTCCTTGGGTTGTGTAGGTTGAAGGGAAGAGAACTTCTGGATTGAGATAATTGTAGGAAGAATTAGTTGGTTGTGGGTTGTGTTAGGTTGTAAGTAGATAATAGAGAGACACCCCTTTTCTTGTGGATTTGTAGCTCCAACTCGGAGGTGATTTAATATTGATATTTGGAGAAAATAATATATGGTTGGGTGGAACATCCATCCCCTATAGTCAGTTGCACATTTGGTTTAAAAATATAAGTGTTTTATGTCTATCGCCCTACCTAAACTCCAAAGTCACCTTGTCAGCTGCTAGACTCGATCCAAAGAAGGTCACCCCAACTCTGTTCATAGATTCACCTCAAGACAACACAATCCCTACAATGTGGAGTGACTTGGATCCTAAAGGGAGCTCGCCCATCCTTGTCTGAATTTTCCTCGTAAATTTTGTGTTGATATTTCTCTTTTCACCCTTTTTCATTTCCTTCCTTGGTTGTGTTCCCCTTTGTTCTTATATGGACCCCAAACGTCACCTTCATGAACTATCACATCCTTTTGGGTGTGTCGTGCCCCTTCACAGACCAATGTGCCCAAACAAACTGATGTGACCCTTCACGGATCGACACACCCATGAAACCATATGCTCGTCAACCTTCGTGTCCCTTAGCATTGGCGTGCCCCAACCTTGGGTGCACTCCTCATGTCGATGCACCCCAACCTCTTTGGTGCACCCCTGCCTTGAGCACACCTTTCCAAGTTGACTCATACTCTAACCCAACATGCCCCTTCTCTTGTTCGCTTTCATCCCATGCTTTGCCTCATGGTTGGGCAAGCCCCTTGGTGTGTTCGTGCACCAAAGGCACCCACTCTCCCAACTAGTATGACCCTTGGATGTCAGAGCAACCCCAAATTATATCTCCTTGAGGACTTGGGTGAGGGTGTTCGTACCCTTCTAGTCGAGGACCTTACAATAATAAATATAGCATGGTATATCAATTAATCAATTTTTAAACATTGTTTTAAGGTGGTATTTACTTACAAAATTAGCAATTTTTTAGTTTATTGAAAATATTCCAATTCATTTTACAATATTAACTTAGAGTGGGATGTCCTGACTTGCCATTGTTTTCTCTCACAATTGGCACTTTTTACTAGTAATATTACCAAACATGTTGATTTAATTAACATATTGTATACAAGATCATAAGAAATATAACATAGTATCTATCAATTAATCAATTTTTAAACATTGGTTTATGGTGATATTTACCTACAATTAGTTTCTCAATTTCTATAAATAGTGTCTAATGACTTCCATAAAAGCATACATGTGTTTCTATGCTAACATTAAGCACCAAAGACCCAAAAAAAAATACCATCAACTTATTGGTAGTTTGTTTCATTGCATTTCTCTTTTCCACAAAGAAGCATAAGGCATAGATTAGAACAATATAACAAAAAAAAAGCGTTGCAGAGCAACTTAGACCCTGCTCAACAATAGTATGGTAAACAACAGTAGTATGACAAACAATTATGATTTAAAGTTATAATAATATTAAATTTTATAATTTGTGATAAGTTTCAAAACAATGGTGTAGGAATTTGGTTGTGCGGAGAATGGTTTCCTCCTAATTGAGCTCTAGAATGCTCTCTAACAATGGTCTCCATCCACCATTGTTGCATCTTCTTGTGGTGTCATAATCGTTTTTAGCCACCTTAGACTGAAGCTGAAGAAACAATGATTTCTCCTTCATAGAACGATTAGAAAGAAAGGCTTCCAGATCTCATTTCGAGATTACCATCTTAACCCTCATAATATTGTGGCCATCTTACACAGACTTAACTGAAAAAGGGGGAGTACTCTCTCACCTTTTTTTGCTAATTATTCCCTTGCAGCTGCCATGATTGACACATTTGTCTTATGATAAAATGATGTATTTGGAAAGAGAAGGTGAATTAGGAATAAGTAGTAGCGAATATAACTGCATGGGAACCAACTTCTCATCCGACAAAAGAGAGTGGCATGTTGCATCCTTGTAATGAACAGCCAAATGTTGTGGGTAGGAAGCCATGAGATCTATGGCGAGAAGGCATGTCATGTACTCCATTATCTTTCCATTCATTCTCCCCACCATTATAAATTCCTTGTGACCCATTAAATCTGTAGATATCCTTCTGGATCCATGAGATGGAATACAATTAACCATTAATGAATGCTAACGCTAGTTGATTTATTATACAATGAGATTGAACACTAACGTTTCTTGATTTCTTATACAATGAGATTTTGCAGAGAAAATTCCTTCGCAGGGTTGCCAACGAAATCTATAATAATCTATGGCTTCTGATGTATAGCAAAAGCGATAGAATAGGCTAGCTAGAGAATGAGATTTGTAATGGAGAGGATGAGAATGTGTGACAGAGATGTTGAACCCAACGAGAATGATACGTAAGGTTGGTGGGTACCTTGTTTATTTCTAGCCCCACAATGTCTGACATTTCATGTGCATCTGGTAAGTCTCCAAGTTTCTCATCACCGTCACACGTCCTTCATGTCGACAACTGTCGCAAACTTTCATTCCAACCATTTGGGGTTGTAATCAGTGGTTGGATTTAATTGTTATGTATGATAATTTTAAAATCTACAGGTCATCACTGATGTCTATTTAATTCTTATAACAGTTAAATTTACATACAAGTTGAAAATTGAAAATTTAGTGACAATGTGGAAAGGTGATGAGGCGGCTAACGACGGTGCACATGTGGTGAGCTCCTTGAAATTTGTTATAAATGCAGTTTTCAGGTAAATGCAATTTTCAAGAATTTATCTTGCAAAGATATTTAATACACACAAATTGAAGATTTTTTATTTATTCTCTACCTCTCATACCCTACCAAAGGCTCACAAAATCTAAGGTTTACCCTCTAAAAACATCACAAACAAAACTATATTTTTACAAAACAAGGAATGATGGGTTGTAACAGGAATACCAAGATCTACTTGATCTATGTTGCAGTCTATAATATTTGGGCTTTCAGGATGCCCTATAATCTATCCCTCTTTTGCTTAATTCCTTTAAGCCGATCGAAAACATGACCATTATGATGACATAAACCGATCCTATATTACTTTGATTGATTTGCAATCATATTGAATGCAGAGTGGCCCTAAATGATAGATAAATTCAAAATAGACTCTGATTTAAGAACATCATAGTTTCCAAGAAGCCTACGTGAGCGAAACTAATTAAATTCAAAATAGACTCTGATTTAAGAACATCAGAATTGCCAAGAATCCTAAATGGGTGAAAGAAATTGAATGTATCTATGTGAAATTTGAATATCACCATATGGAATGAATTCTAAGTGGATTGTTCAATATCATAAGAAACCAACCCATATTTCTCATGTACAAAATTTTCACGAAGACAGACTAAAAACTAACCAGACTCAAGACTAACTACCCATAAATAAGGGTTCTTAACCAAATTTCACTAAAATGGGATTGATACCATCTACCCATAAATATGGGATCTTAACCAAATTTCACTAAAATGGACTTGAGACCAACTACCTCTTGATATAGGTTGCCTTCATACCTTCTACTTTGGGTCACTTCAATTCCCATCTCTATTATTTATGAGCATAAGCATGATTGTATTGTTTGTAGTGTAATTTTCTCACTTCTATCATAAGCATGACTACCTTTTTCGGTATTGTAATTTTCTCACTTTTATCATTTTAAAGTTGCAACCATGCTTGTGCTAATAAATGTGGTAACATGGTAACAAACAGTGACAGAGTTTGAAATTTAACTTTAATAATTTTGTTTTCACATAAATGAATCATATATTTACTTTGATTGCAAAGTGGCCCTGAATGACAAATAAATTAATGGAAGACTTTCTGATTTTAATAACCTCATAGTTGTCAGGAAGCCAAAATGATCTGAAAATATCTTTTAAATGACAATGGTTGAGTTATTAAGCATGTGTTAATTAACCAATTAGGAAGCTAAATGAAAGAGGAAGAAAGATGGAAGAAACATCACAGCCATATACACATATATAGATCTTAAATTAAGCATAAACAACAACAAACCATAAACACCAATGTGATAATGGAGTTCAACAATCTCACCTATGTCTCTGGGCCTTATTTTAGTGGGCTTTTCTTATTTATGTTTGAAGCTTTAAATGTACATCATTAAAGTACCAATGGATTAAAACAATGATTTGGTCGTGTTCTACTAGATCTCATGAACCCATCAAAACTGACGCCACCCAAATCAGATGAACGAAGCTCCCAGAAATGACCCACAAAGGTTCACTCCTCAATAGCTTCCCTGCATGACAATGGATTTGGCTCAACAATCTGGTAGCATAAACTTGTTCTGAACCCCCTCCATGGCCTCAAGAAGGCCTGGTTTATATAGATATAAAGTTGGTAACCATCTCCCAACTTCCCTCCAAGATCCGACCTCAAAAAGGGCCCAATATCTCCTAATAATGACCAAAATCTCCAAAAACAGGCCTATAAATCATTAAAAATATTTTAATAAAGTTTAATAACCATTTTTGAAGAAATATTGGGTGAAACCCCTTATGCACTGGCCCCCTGGTCGTATCGGAGCCTGCCATATGGCCAAGCGCTAGCACCTAGTGCGCTAGCTCCCCACTTCTCGGCTCTTGGATGCATGTTGGGCCATGTGGTTGTGGCTAACACACCCATGCGCTAACTATTTAAACCCTTCAACACATAGCTCTCGGTTTAGCCCTTGGTCGGCGGGCTAGCCCGACCAACCGGGTTAAACCTCTTATCCATCGTGATAAACTTCGGGTCATATGGGGTGGAGTGATATGACCGTGATCCGAGGAAGGAATTGATGCTTATCCAAACCACGCACAAATACAAGGATTGGGCGATGTTTACACAGGCAGATGCCAAGATTTATGAAAAGGGACTGGGGCTAGGCCCCAATCCTTACCTTAGCCCAGATACACATACCACCAAACTTAAATATAATCTGCATTAATAAGGGGTAAGAAACAATGCGCAGGTGGGTTGGCTATCTCGGCCTACCAAGTCACTAGCTCGAAGGGAGGTTTGGGGTTCGAATCCGATGAACTCCATATATTTTTGCAACCAATAACGAGCCAACCAATGGGTGCCATGTGGCAACCCACGTCTGGGCCACGTGGAACCGCTCCATTTGCCAAGAACAAAGCCATCTGTCAGTCACCCAATGGTCCACTTGTCTGCCACATCAACTTCCATGTCATTTGTTCGTACCCTACCATGTTTCACCGTACGGGCGTGCCACGTGTCACCACTGCAAGGGTGACACGTGTCACTTCCTGGTTGGTCCACTTGTCCTGTCCACATCAACTTCGTATGCTCAGTTAGCCAACCACATGTCACCTCCAGAAGCTTCCAAATGTGCCTACCACATCAGTTGTACGGCTTATACAGTTAGCGGCCACGTGGCACTGTACAAACTGTATAGTCATAATTTTTTCCCTGTTTGGAAAAACAAAAATATCACCATAAATTGATCATACGACGTTCGTTTGAGCCCGCTTAAGTTGCGTTGGGTTCGTATCGATGAGGCCTACACACACTTCTGTTTTGAATCCATTCTAAGAACTTTTATTTTTAGGCCTTTCTAAGCCCCATCAAGCTCCTGGATCCAATTCTGGATCACAAAATGACCATAAAAAAATTGAATTTTGTCAAATCATATCACAAAGATGGACTCTAAAATCCCACTTTAAGACTTGTGTTTTCCCATAAACGGATCATACATATTACCTTGATTGTTTTGCATTCATAGTGAATGCAAAGTAGCCCTATATGACAAATAAATTTAAGGAAGACTTTCTAATTTTAATCAATCATAATTGTTAAGCGACCTAACTAGAATAAAACAATTGAATTATGTCAAAATGTATTCCTTACTAAATTTAAAAAAAAACAACTCAGATATGGAGTTTTTAACCATAGACAGATTCAAAAACCTGTGGATATGAATCTTTCACTAAAACAATGTCAAAATAAAGGTAAAATGGATGTCATATTAGCATTACATTTATTTGTGAAAATAACATAAACCTGCCCTGCCATGATCAACAACATATTTATAGTCATGTAATAAAGTTTTATTAGACTGCCCGAATCTAGCATAATCAAACCAGAGTTGCATCCTATCTGAAACTCAAACTATATATTGTTCCACCCTACATAGAATTTTGATTAGAGTAAAAATCTAAACATGCCTAAAATATTCTTGTCACATACGTTTTGTGATTGAAAAAAATGATACTTTTACTACAAAATTAGCTTGTTCCCTATCTGCCACCCCAAAGTTTCTCACTTGGTTTTGACACTAACACCCTTAGCCCCAGAAATGATGGCAGACAAGGCCATGTCTAAAAGGAGCCTGTGCTCGACCACGCCCTCGAGCGCCATTATGGCCTTGGTCGCGACCCTGGAGTCCTTGATTAGAGACTTGAAATATAAATCCACAATTTAATTTGAGTTATCGATGATGTAGGGATTGTCTCCATCGCTCATCCTGAGCTTGGCCTCACAACCCTTGACATGAAAGAGCTCTTGAAACCTGGAAGCTACTTCTAGTAGAAGGGCACCACCTCCATTGGCATGGTGAGGTGGCTTCCGTCGAGGTCGTCCAAAAGCTTTGACTTGTCCACAACAACCACAAACTTGGTGGAGGTGGCTTCCACCATCTTCTCGCAAAGGAGTGCCCCTCCATGACCCTTGACAAGGTTGAGCTCTGGGTCGACCTTGTTAGCATCGTCGATGGCGAGTTCAATTTTGGAAATACAGTATAGAGGGTATAATCCTTAACCCAACGAAGTTCATAATGGATCAAGGGAATTCATGCACAACCAATGCATGATTTTTAGCTCAGATTTTATGATATAGGAGTGGAATTCTAGTTTGGAATGGCGCAAAAAAATGGTTGATGGTCGAGGAACAAAACAAAGAAGATATAAGCCACCTCTTTGCAATGCCCTTCTGAATTTATAACCAGCTTCTTGAAGAGGCTACAACTATATCCCACTGACATTCTAACATTCCCATACGTGTTGCAACAACCAGAATGATTTGTTATTCACAAACTATCCTCATCAGTGTTTTTTCATCAACAAAAGCTACATGAGTTGTACAACCAAGATGGGAGTTAATCATTGACTGTGTGGTGTACCGTGTATGAAATAGTGCATTGAATTACTCATACATTCATAAGATGTTGGATGGGGGAGAATAAACACTCATCTATGACACCTAGCCAATTAGACATGGCCAATGCAGGCACAACATGGATTGCACTAGGTTCAGGTACTCCCATTGTGCATTTGGAATATCAACACCCCATTGATCTCCTGGAAGGGCGAGGGCAGGTGTTGTATAGTCAAATTTATATTAAAGAACCAGGTCCTCTTCATCTTTGTGCTCCTTAGCTAAAGGTGGTGTTTATAAAAACCAAAAGAGAGAGAAAAAATATAGAGTTACCGAGCTTGTTTCTTGGGAGACTTAGGCTCCTTAGAAGGAGTCTTCTCTATAGAATTCTTGGGAAAAAGAACTTGGTGAATGTTAGGCAACACTCCTTCATGAGAAATAGTCACACCCATCGATAAATTTCTGAGCTCATCATCATTCCTTACATACAAAAGGATATGCCTTGGAATAATATAGTTCTTCTTGTTATCCTTTGTCACATTTCCAACCAATTCAAGAACCTGCATGAAAAATCAACACCAAAAAATTAAAATGAGATCCTATGATTGGAACCCTAGGGCACAAACTCTAACACTTTGATTTTTGAGGTAAATATATTGCACAAGAAGGTTAAAGAATATAACAAAACCAATGAATATATACCTCGACTGCAAGATACTCCATAACAGTTTCTAGATACACAGGAGCTCTTGTGTCGACTTGTTGGGCATATCTACCCTTCTTGAGATACCTTTTGATTCTTCCAATAGGGAATTGAAGGCTAGCTTTTGTGGATAACAAATCAACCTACAACAAGCCAAGTTACAAATACAATTGACTTGAAAAAATAAAAATATAGCATTGCCCAGGGCAGTGAGGAGGCGTTGAGGCAACAAGTGGCAAGGCGATGATCAATTGGCCAGGGATAAGGTCATGTAGCAAGGGATCCCACAAAATTTCGACTGTAGTGTGCAATGTCAGCTGTCAAAGCCTGCAAACCTGCAAAGGTGATTTAATTAAAATCCAATTTTCAAGCGACGGTGGAAAGGCAATCAACTCCTTGAAATTTTTTAAAAGTGTAGTTTTCAAGAACCTAGCGTGCAAAGATATTTAATAAAACCTGCTATGATTTAATTAAAACCCCATTTTTCAAAAACTCCACCATCGCCTGTGCAATAATACACTAAAGTTGATAGCCAATCATTTTCAAGAAAAATAAAAGTTTTTCATTTATTTTAATTGCAATAAATCTAAGTATTAAACTTAAGAAATGAAGAGGAAATTTAAATCAAAGGCATAACTAATGGGAGTCAACAAGTAAACTCACCACTATAGTCCATGATGAAGGCATCAACTAATAATGTGTGAAAGGCCAAGAATGATACTAAAATTTAATGAAGTGATATTGGAAAACTTCTAGAATCTAAACTATAGAATTTCTTCAAGTAAAAACAAAAAATTAGAAAACGGCATCCATAGTTATTTCTATAGAACCAAGATATACAATTCTAATTATCTAATGTTGATTATTATAGAAAAAATAAATTAATCCCAAGACCATGAGAAGCTCTATGAAAATTTGTAACTAAAAATGAAATGAGGAAAACTCACTTGGTCTCTTTACAAGTAGAAAAGGACATCTAAGTCCATAAAGGAATCAACTAAATAAATATAAAAAGTAAAAACATAAATTATCCTTATCATTAATGGCCAAAATACAAAAACACATTCCTTAGTGTGAAAACTATAGAATATTTGCTTACTCAAAATTTTATCTTTTTTGAAATAAAAAACAAAAACAAAAGTGTGCTTCAATATTTGCTATGGAAATTCTTTTAATATCCTATATAGATGCACCTAAACACTTATGAAAATTCTTTTAATATCCCATATAGATGCACCTAAACACTTAAATTCTATTAATATCCCAAACAAGTGTGCTTGATGTAGATCGAGAAACAAACATTATTGAAATTAGAAGATTTACTTAGTGATCTTCTCCACCCTTTTCTTCTTGAGCGAGTAGATTTGCATCTCAACTAGCAAAGATATGACATAACACAATCTACTTGAAAGATTTGTTCCAATGAACTAGATAAATTGAGAATCTCACTAAACACTGGGAAAGAGGTATCGAAATTAGAAATTGAAATTGTGTTACTTATGCGAGCAAAAACACAAATTTAAAATACTATGCCTAAAACAAAAACTAAACTCTTTATCAACTTCTAATCCCTTTTGATATTTCATTGGAGGATTCTATTATGCATATACACCAACAAGGCTTCTTATGCGCCTTACATGTGTTTGAATTACCTACAAGATCAATGAAATGTCTAGGTACCCTAACAAGTACTTGTACTTATGTGGAAATGCCTAGGTACCCTAACAAGTACTTGTACTTATGTCGAAATGCCATTAAAAGGTACAAAATTGATCTCTAAGGATCAATTTCTATAAGCAACACTTATAGACTAATATTTAGACTAACTAAAAGTACATAATTAATTTGAGATATCATAATAAATGTTGTAGTCTAAACGTTTTACGAAACAAATGTTCTTCAATGATTTATTCCAGGGACATTTGTTCGAAATCCGATAGGAAATTGTTAGATCCATAGATTTGAGTGATTATTTATGTATAATCTGAGTGGTCCAGGGGTTTTTCAGCATGTTGAATCCATTTCTACATCTAGAAATGGATTTTAAACAACAAAAAATAGTGATTTTGTGCATATTTATGTCGTTGGATTCTAACAAAAAAACCCAATTCGTAGAACAATTAGACAACACCATAATAAATGAATAAAAAACTATAGTCATAGATTGCAAAATATGAAATCTAAGAACAAGAAATACTTTAAAATGAGATGGAAAATGAAATTTTAAGTATAGGGGAGGGTGGGATGAGGGTTTTAAAAAAATGTAGATCAAGATAAAAAAAAAAAAAGAGATTGTTAGCATTGG
>ML776978.1:791336-810854 GCA_009831015.1 Picea engelmannii
GGCAGCCTATGGGATCCATGGGACCGGAGCAGCAACAGCTTGTTCGACCCGTGGATACCCGTTTCTCGAATTTGGGACGTCTTTGACGTCGGCAGCGCGCTGGACTCCCCGACCTTTTCCTTCTCACGGGACGCGCAGGCCGTCGCCAACACGAAGCTCGACTGGAAGGAAACCCCCGAAGCTCACGTTTTCACTGCGGATTTGCCCGGTAAGTCTCGCTTTTCTTTGTTTTAATTGCCCTGTATTTCGATTTGCAGTCCTTAAATTAAATAACCAGCGGTGCCGTTGAATGTATGTGTGCAGGGCTGAAGAAAGAAGAATTGAAGATCGAATTGGTAGAGAAAAACAATCTGAGAATAAGCGGAGAAAGGCACAAAGAAGATGTCCAGGATACCGACCAGTGGCACCGAGTGGAACGTTCGAGCGGACGATTTATGAGGCAATTCCGGCTGCCGGAAAATGTGAATTCGGACGGCATTTCTGCTAAATTGGAGAACGGTGTTTTGACTGTGAATGCGCCCAAGATTAAACCGGAAGCTGTCTCCAATGGTGATGGTGATGTCTCCAATGGTGATGGTGATGTCAGAAGTATTGATATTTCTGCAAGTGACAAGTAAAAAGGAGCACTGCATAGTTTAGGGGCATTTCGTAGATGCAGATGCAGATGTATTAATCTCGGCAGTGGTTAATAGAATACCTTATCTTTCTACTGTTTTTCGGTTTAAAACCTTTTGAATCACAATGGAAAAACCTATTTTGTCGCTGTGCTTTCTTCTTAACACTTTTGTTAAAATATGTGTGAAGTTTTTGACTCTATTTTCTAATTTTTTAAAACAAATTTATCCATCACTTATTATTTTAATGATTTTAAATGTATATATATATTTTTTAATGTATATTTTAATCTTTTAATTTTTTAAAGATTAATTGATCTGTGGTGATACATATAGTGTAGTGAGGTTTTACACATTTAGTTAAAAAAATATTGATTTCCGAATAAATAATAAATAATATGATGATGATTGATGATTAAAAGGTTAAGAAGGATATGATGATGATTAAAAGGATAATAAATAATATGATGATTATTAAAAGGTTAAGAAGGATATGTTGATGTTTGGTACTGGTCAAGCTTTGCAGCTGGTACTGAGTTGGTCAAGTTCTACAGCTCTCAAGACTTAATAATTTTCAATGGAGTAATGAAGTGGTGAAACTCCAACCAGATGACTTGTATTCATGGGTTAGGTAGTAGTGTTGTAGATTATGTGATGTCTGATATCTCCATTTCCAAATAAATAGAAACTTTTGACCTTTTAAATACTTTGATCATAAACCTTTAACCTTAACTCTAAACTTTTCCATGCATAGGAGCACCATTGAAGAGATTTCTAATAAT
Source organism: Picea engelmannii (assembly GCA_009831015.1). Classification (NCBI taxonomy): domain Eukaryota; kingdom Viridiplantae; phylum Streptophyta; class Pinopsida; order Pinales; family Pinaceae; genus Picea; species Picea engelmannii. The sequence continues at coordinate 792,733 of ML776978.1, forward strand.
CAAAAGAATTTGAGTTTTGACAAAAGTAAAGTTGACCTTTTCTTAAAGGATTTAAATAATAAATTAAATCTCCTAACTTATAAGGACAACATTGAAGAACTCTATCATAATTTTACAACTACCATTTCTATTTCTATTAACAAGTTCTCTTTTGAGGTGTCATCTAAAAAGAATAATAGAACAACCAACCCTTGGTATGATAAAGAATGTAAAATTGTTGGAAAAGCCATTAGGGATGCTTCTAATGAGTCTTTAATGTTGGACACACCTACTACACTTAGACGAGGGGGGGGGAGGGGGTGAATGAGTGTGGGGATCTTTTTCCCAAAACTTCCCTCTTACATAAAAAATCCTTGGTTAACATTCAACATTTGTTCATTACTTATTGTTGTCATTTATAATCAGTTAGATGTGAATACATATCAACAACATATCATCAACAAATCATCTCCATAAGGAACACAAAGAACACAAGATGTATGTACAATTTTTCTTTTTATTATGAACTTCAATCCATGGGTTTTTCAACAACAACTGAATATAGTACAACTCTATAAAAGCACTAGCTCTATATGCAAGACTCAGCTTACATTCTCAGCACCAATTGAGATGATGCAATAATCCTCAACAGATATCAATCTGTCAACATAAACAAGTGCATCAACCATGCACCAACCTGTGTCAAACAACCTGTAATCAACATGTACCATAAACAAGTGCATCCAGCCATGTACCAAGTATATACCAATCATGTGTCAACTACTCATCAATATGTACCAACATCATCAACTATACACCTCATGTATGTGCCAACTCATCAATTGCTTGTCTCAACCATGACTAGTTTTGGATTAGTCAACAACTCCAACTTGAAATAATCATAACTTTGTACCTGTAATGAATAAAGATTTGAAACTGATACACAATGTTCTTTAGTGTGTTTTATTCAATTCCTCTAGGTGGCACTACTTGGAACCTCTCAGAAAATGAGTTATAGCAAAAATGACATACCTTGTTGAATTTTGGCTTATTTTAGAGAACGACCTTGTAAAGCATTCTCCACACAAAATTTTAGTTGAATTGATCGAAAACTGTTACACAACATACTACATATTATACGCTAACCAAAAACTTTTGTCTCGCTGAATTTGGATATGTTATGAAGAAGTTACGACATTTTTACCTAAAACACATGTTTTTGACTAGTTTCATGACTAGCCACAAACCCTATTTTCCACGAAGTGTAACTCCCAAAATACAAAGACCCACAAGATGAATTGTTTACCACATATACTTGGATATGTTTTCTTAATGGTGTAGCAATTTCATGGTATGAATCATTATAGAAAAAAAGTTATAGTGAAAATAGTGAGATGACCTGTAAATAACATACCTTAGAAAGCATCATCAAAAGAATTTATCCTGCCTTCAATTCCGGCCCCTTTTTTCTTCACCTTCCTTCTGAAATTAGGCTTATATATCCTTGGTTACCTCAGTAACCTATAGATCTTCAATATTCTCAAGTGTTCCACACCAAAAATGCTCAAGAAGCTCTCACAATAAGCTCTTCATCAATACTCCAAAAGATATTCTCACAAGAAGCTCTCCATTGATCCACAAAAATGATGATCTACAAGAGACCATTGCTATATTATTTATACTTTCATCCTCTAGGTCACTTAATACATTTCTAGGTCACTTAACATATTTTCCTTATTTTAGGGTTAAGTACTTTCCATAAATAGAAATTTCTCCAATATTTTATCATTTAAATATTCCTTTTTGATTTTCTCATCTTACTTTATCATTTCTTGTTTTTTTTCACTTCTCTTTATTATTTAAATAATCCACCTTCACTTTGTCACCTTACTTTATCATTTAATTAATGATTTCTTTTAACCCATTTCTAGGTCATTTAACTTGTTTTCCTTATTTTTGGGGTTAACCACTTTCAATAGAAGGTTCTCCAATACTTTATTATTCAAATATTCCTTCTTGATTTTGTCATCTTATTTTATCATTTTTTGATTTTGTCACTTCTCTTTATTATTTAAATAATCCACCTTGACTTTGTCACTTTACTTTATCATTTAAATAATGATTTCTTCTTTTAGATCACTTTGACTTCTTTGACCTTGGGGGCTTCAAGCCTTCATGTGGGGGTCTTTCATCTTCGTAAGGTCATAACTATCAAACCATGAGGAGTTATGTGACATTCCACAGACCACCGGAAATGGCATGACAAACACTATCCATATAGGATAGTTTCACCAACAATTTCCTTGATCTTCATCTCATTATTCCACATACAAGCATAGGTCCTCCAACCATTCTTCTATGATAATTCAATCCATAAAGTGTCTTCCCGTGATGGCTTTTCCCATAAGGGGACCACTTTGGAGTTCATCCATTTGTGCACCTTATCAATCATGATAAGAAAATAATGATAGAAAGGGTCCTCCAACCATTCTTCTAGGATAACTCAATCCGCAAAGCATCTTCCCATGAGGGCTTTCACCATAAGGGGACCACTTTGGAGTTCATCCATTTGTGCACCTTATCAATCATGATAAGACAATAATGAGTCATCTATACATTTTTCCAACAATGCATCATATACTAATGAAACCACACCGATCCATCTTCATCATGTATCAATGAAAACTCATTGATCCATCTTCATCTATGCATTCTCATCAAAGACAATACATATTATATTACATCAATCATCAATCAATCAATTATTTGACATCAATCAATCACTTGACATCAATCAATCAAACCATTGGCATCAATGAAAACATTATCCAACACTTAAAACTCGATAAGATCAATATGTACAAATCCCTAATTAAAAGGAAAACAAAGTACTATATCAATAAAATGCAAGAATAACTTTCACAACTATATAAGTTGGATCCTAAGAAGTTATGGAGCCAAATTCTAAACCACAATACTAAAGAAAATAATAGTTTTTCCTTAAGGTACTGTAATTCCTACCTTAAAAGTATTTACGAGTTCCCTAATGCCATGGACACCATTCCTATTGTCCCTACAAAGGATGCAATTTTTTCTTTAGATGACATAGAGTTCGGGGTTAAGCGACTTGCAAATGGGAAAGATAAGGACATTGAAGGTTACCAAGCCGAATTTTTTTAAATTGGAGGGCTTATCCTTATCCCTCACATACACAAGCTCTTCAATTTAGTAATCAAGCAGGGCTTCCCTAAACCCTAGACACAAAGTCTCATTGTTCCTATTTTTAAAAATGGGGATAGAAACATTCCCTCTAATTATAGGACCATTATGATTAGCCCAATTTTAGCCAAGCTTTCTAGAATTATTTTGGAAAAGAAGATTAACCTTTGGCTGGAAAGTCACGGTAAAAGAGCTAAAGGATACGCTGGGTTTAGGAGATATCATTCAATTGTGGACCATCTTGTTACCTTTAGGATCATTGCAGAGGAGTTCTGCAATACTAAAACCAATTTTTTTTGTTGTTTTTGTTGACTTTAGAAATTCTCTTGAGATGGTTCCTAGGAAAAACCTTTGGAATAGGTTGGAAGAGATCAAAGTGCTTCTCGAGTTGAGGGTTGATGCAATAAGGATGTATGAGAACATTATTGCTAAGTTTAAAAACATTAAGGGCTGGTCAAAAGAGATTAACTGCAATATTGTAGTCAAACAAGGTCGTCCCTTGTCCCTTACCCTTTTTGGGATATACATTGGCAAGTTAGAAGATTGCTTGTGTCGGCCCTACTCTCACCGGTATAGTCATCAATCTTCTTTTTTATGCCGATGATATCGTTATTATGGCAAGGAGTCCCCATAATCTTGAAAACCAACTAAGAATCCTCAAGGATTTTTTCTCCACTATGGGTATGACTGTTAATACTGATAAGACTAAGGTCATGATTATTAAATCCAACAATATCACTTATAATACCTTCGTATATGACAAAAACAACTTGGAGGAAGTGACTTCATACAAATATCTTGGACTTTATATTCACCACAAGCTCAACTGGAATTATGTCATTGAGAAAATGATTATTGGGGGATGGAAAACTTATTATGGGCTTGAAAACAATTGTAATCAACTGTTCTTTGGAGTTGGGATAAGAAAAAACCCCTCTTTGAGACTCTTGTTACACCTGTTATTATTTATGGATGTGAATTATGGGGCTGTAATATCTCTCATGAATCCTGAAGAAAGATATAACAAATACAAAATAATTTTATAACCTATAATCTCAAAATAAAAGGAAATATGCTCTATCCCATCCTCCTCTTAGAAACAAGCCTCTCCCCCATTGAGAGCACGACTATGACCACATACCTAATGTATAAGAACAAGTTAAACAATATGGAAGACGCGAGGATTCCTAAAATTGCTTCAAAATCGAGTCGTAACCACCATTGAATCAAGCGAGTATGGCATAAAGATGGTTGGTCTTGGCTAAACTATTGGGGAATCCTGTAAGACACCATTTTGTAGAATAAATATACTATTAAAAAAATTTGTCAAATCAAAATTTAAGGAGAAATTGTGGTGTGATAAAGAGTTAGAGGAAAAAATAAAATTAAGGTATTATAAGGATGTAATCAATCATAATCTAGAAGATCAAAATTATCTATTTGTTTTGACAAGTGTAAAGAAAATAATAAGCATTGCTATGATAAGAACAAATTCTCTAGATCTTCATAGTGAAAATGGGTGTTGGTTAATCTTAAAATGCCATGGGATGAAAGAGTCTGTCACATTTGTGACACTAAGAAGGTTGAAGATGAAAATCACTTTCTCTTAGATTTTCCAGCGTATACCTAGATTAGATCCCATTTTCAAAATATTTGTCACTACCAACCTTCCTAACCTCTTAACTCAACAAAACTATTGTGATCTTGGAAAGCTTCTCTTAATGTTTTTCGAGCACATAAACAAAATTATAAATAATTGCAAGTAATCACTTACCCTCTTAAGGTTCAATAGACCAATTCAATCTTAGTGGACGTTAATCATCATCATCATCATCATTATTTTTTAACATCGAATTCTATTTTATTTTATTTTATCTATGTTATTTTAAAAAAATTATGATTCTTTGTATTTTAATATTTTTTAAACATTTTTATTTTAATAATATATACTTTTTAATTAATTTGTTTTTCCTCCCCATATTCATTATTTTTATTTGTCCAATATCCTCTCTGAAAATTTTAAATGTTTTAAAATCCACACAAAATGCATTTCCAAAAATTTCAAACATTAAATAAATAATATATAATTTTATAAAAGTATATATTGCAAATAATAATAATAATAATAATTTTATTTTTAAGGTCACGACCAAGCCAACACCAAATTGTTGTATGAGACCTCATTTGCTCAACGATTTGACTGGTAAAGTCTATGGAGGTATACATACCCTACCCCTCTCTGTATTTGAACTTGTGATCTCTTAGGAGGAAACACATCTTCTTAACCATTAGGCCCACTCAGGCTATAAATAACATGATAAAGAGATGGTGTAAATTTTAAAAAATATTTATTTCAACTAAATAAAACAATAATATATGTTAATTTAAATATCTATTTTAAATAAATAAAATAATATTATATGTATCTAAAATATTGATAAAATAAATGTAAATAAAAATATTTAAATAAATAAAATAATATTGATACAAATAAATGTAAATAAAAATATTTTAAATAAATAAAATAATATTGTAGAGATGTTTAGATTATTTCAAATATAATATTTATTTAGATCTATTTTAATCCTTAATCTATCTAGTGTTCAGAGGAAAGTTGAGAAAATATTTGCATCTTGAGAGATTCGATCCCTCTAAACACTTGTAGATCAAATATTAAGATAGACTAGTTTTTTTTAATTTTTAATTTTTTAGTAAATAAAGAGAGAGAACCTTGTATTATATCATCATGAGTGTACATCTGTATATCGTTTGGCAACCACCTGTTCTACCACATAAGGGAAACTAGAATAGGTGGCTCCAAACAATGGTATGACTATAATGGCAAAGTTTCAGTTTACAAAAATTGGAGCGAAAGCTAAGAATTTTAACAGGAGATTCATTCCCCTTAACTAGCCTAGGGCAGACTTCTTTCAGAGCCGCCATTTCTATGATGGTTATAAAACTATAAAAAAGAGTAAAAAGAAAATCACTATTCATTCTGAAAATGAGAATTGACATGAACCAGAGACAGGGGTGGGCCGCGTCAAGCCTTTGGGGAACCTGGACGTCCATGGACGGTGTAGGCCGGGACAAACTTCTGCTTGCAGGTGGGGCATTGATCTTGAGAAGGGGCGTCTGAGAGTGCTTCGAACAACAGATCTAATCACTGATGGATGGTGCTTTGGCTGTGCACTTGCTCGTCTTGCCGCTGTCGGATGTCAAAGAGAAGCTCTAAGTGCTCCACTGCGAGATGAAACGTGTGGTGTGAGCCATCGTCAGCACCGTAATTGCCTTATTCAACACCGACCTTGCCTATGTCTTCAGCACCATCATTGCCATCGTCAGCCCAGTCATTGCCTTCTTCAGCACCGACCTTGCTTATGTCTTGCCCATCTCTTGTTAGTTGCCAGCTTGGGAGGATTTCATCCTCCACAATGCAGCCCCCTTCCCACCAGCGTGGCTGAAAGTCACGAGAGGTGGAGGGGATGAGAGTCGCGGGGGACCCTTGCAATTGTACCAGGCTTAGGCCAGGATGAGGAGGTGGCTCAACCTCTTCCACCTTCGTGCCCAAATGCTAAGGTGACAGAAGTGCTTCCTCTTTGGTTGTGTTGGGGAAATCCGAAGCGAGTTGGGATGGCTGAGGAGAAAGCTCAGTCGGGGATAGGGTTTCTGATTTGGGAATACGTAAGGGAGGCTGAGCTTGAGTATGGGGTGAGGTGGGTGGGTTTTCCTCTTTTGAAATGCATAGGTTGGATTGAGTTTTACTGGAGGGTCTACGGGGTTGGCTGAAATGAGCTATCAAGGCTCTCTGAGAAGTTGTGAGCTGATTATCTCGAGTGAAGGCATTTTTTTTCCTGGTGGAACACCTTGGCTTGCCTCTGTCTCGGGGCATGGTGAGAACTAGGGAATGAGGGTGATGTTGGTCTGAGGAAATACGAAGGTCGCACTGGAGGTAAGCGAAGAGGCCAGGAGGGCCTAGAAGCACATAATAGAGGTGGTAGCTATCAAACATCGGGTGAGAACATGCACCTTGGTCAATTTTAATGGTGCTGAGTGCCATTGAAGTCCCTCCCATCGCCATTGAAGGTTGACAGGACTGGTTCAAGAATCTAGTACCAGTGGCCTGGCTGGAGCACTCCTCCATGGGCTTCCACAGACGCACTGAGTTAATATCCCCTATGGTGTATTCCATGGGGATATAATAGCATCGGGGGTGGAGGCTTGGGCTATTAACTCTCCCTACTAGCTTCTCCTACCACCTGTCCCCACTCTCTTTCAATTTGTCACCCCATCCAGGTCAGGGTAGTCTCTTTGAGCCAACTCCTGGCATTGAGTCCAAATTGTTGAGCTTTGGGACCGTCCAGGTGTTGTGAGGGTGATTTGTCGAGTGAGGTCCACCCCATCATTGGCAAGTTTTTCGACCACTTTGTTTGCGTCTCTCTTCACGTGAGAGGTGATGATATTTAGAGAGGGTCTTAGTAATTCTTGAAAGCTTTAAAGAGGGCCCAGTAGGCGCCAGCTTGGGGTGATATTTTCAGGGTTTCTGCCATTGATGATTTTGGAAGCTAGCTGAATTATAACCTTTGAGTCTCCTTCGATGCTGAGATAGGTAAGATTGTGGTCTAGGGCTAGTTGGACTCCTCTGATCATGCCCCAAATCTCCGCCGAGTTGTTTGTATCATGTCCCAGGTTTTCTGCAATTATGCTGTGTATTCTTCCAAGACTATCCCTTATTACTGCACCCGCCCTAGAGGGGCCTGGATTTCCTTTTGAAGCTCCATCAAAATTGATTTTGTGGAAGCGAGGAGGGGGGGGGACCAAATTGAGGGACTGGTCAGTAGGGAAGAGGGGGGAGGAGGGGGTGGGGAAAAGGTTGAAGAGAGCTTGAGGCCCCAGAAGTTAAGAATTAGGAGTTTTGCAGGGTCAAAAGGTTGGTCATATTTAGTCCAAGGTTGTAGCTAGAGGGTTTCTTGAAGGTTCAGGAGGATGGTGGACCAAAGGCTAGTGGGGGTGGAGGGTTTTGAGTGAAATATTCTCCTGTTACATTCTTTCCAAAGTTGCCAAACTATGAATCCTGGTAGGAGTTTCCAGATCCTATTGAGAATTTGGCATTTGTAGGCTCCTGGTCCCCAATTTCTTATTGTGTTTGTGATACTGCTATAATCTCTATGAGTTCTCCACAAATGTTGAGTGGCATGATCCCAAATATTAGCGCTGGTGGTGCAACTATTGAGAAGGTGTTCCATGGTCTCCTCGTTTTTATTGCATAGATGGCAGTTCGAGGGGCCAATAAAGCCTCATTTTTTAATATTATCCCAGGTTAGGATCTTGTTCTGTAAGAGGAGCCAGAGGAAAGTGGATATTTTTGGCCAAAATTTTGACTTCCAAACCGCGATCCAAATGGGATCCTTTGGTATGGATTGAAAACCCTCATGTAGAGCGTATCCTTCTTTGAGAGTAAAGATGTCGTTGGGTGAGTGCCCCCATCTGATTATGTCTGGGGCATTACTGACTCAAATTCTTCAAGGAGCGAGCGCTTGAGTCCAGTTCTACAAGTTGCAGTTTTCTGTTATCTGAAGGTTCTGAGGCGTGGACTTCCAGGTTCTCCAGGAATGATTGTTTGAATTGTTTATCCACATGTCAGCTACTTTAGCTATGGCAAGGTTTTGTATGTGATTTTCATAGTGTTGTAGAGTTTCATCTGATTGAAGGCGTGGCAACTGTTGACCAGAACCTGGCATTTTGACCATTGTTGATTTCCCATAAGGCATGTTCCTGGATTAGTGGTTTGTTCCTCCAGGCAACATTCCAAATGTTGGAGCCTTGAATTTTATCTTGCATTCGGATCCAGTGTGATTGTTGGATGTCTGGTGCATATTTGTGTTTCCAAAGCTGGGCCCATATTTCTGTAAGATTTTTTATCCATATCCACCAAATATTTGCTCCCATATTGTTATTAAGCTTGCTAGGGTCTCTAAGGCCAAGACCCCCCAGGGCTTTGGGTTTGCAGACTTTTTCCCAGCTGACTAGAGCCCATTTCTTGTCTGGGTTGTGTCCATGCCAAAGGAAGGTTCTCTGAATATTTCATATTTTCTTTATGACTGATTGGGGGGAAGCAAGCACAGAAAAAAGATAGGCGGGAATGGCTTCGAGAACTGATTTGAGGAGAGTGATTCTACCTGGGAGATTGAGAGAGTGAAAGGTCCAGCTACTGAGACAATTGCAGATGGAGAGTAGGAGAGAGTCCCATGAAAGGTTTTGGGCTGCCGAGTTGGACAAGGGGAGCCCTAGGTAGTGAGTTGGTAGGGAGCAGACTGGTATGGAGAGTAGTTTAGAAACATGTTGTTGGACGACTTTGGGGGTATTGAAGAAGAAACATTTTGATTTTGCAAGGTTGAAGGAGGTGCCAGTAGCTTCACTGAAGTCTGAGAGGATGGACTTGAGCTTATTGGCTTCTTGCACCATGGGGGTGTTCATGAGCATGGTGTCATCTACAAATTGACTATGGGAGGCCGGGGGTTGGAGCCCATGAAGGGGGAGGCCTTGTAGAGAGCCATTTTCTATGGATTTTTTTATGTAACATCCCAGACCCTCTTCCATTATTACAAAGAGAAAGGGGGAGAGAGGGTCCCCTTGCCTTATTACCTGAGAGGGGAGAAGGGTTGGGAGGGGGTTCGTTGACAAGGATTGAGAAGAAGGTGGAGGAGATTAGGTTTAAGATCCAGTCAATCCAGTTAGGGTAGAAGCCAAAAGCTATAAGTACTTCTTTTATATAGTGCCAGCTTAATTTGTCAAAGGCTTTGGAGAGGTCAAGCTTGAGGAGCATACCTAGCGTACATGTGCTTTTTAGTGAGTGGATGATCTCATGAACCAGAATAACGCTATCCATTATTTGTCTTCTTTCAACATAGCTTGACTGCTCCTTGGAGATGATGAAAGGGAGGATTGGCTTGATTCTAAGAGCTATTTCTTTCGAGATAATTTTGTAGATCACATTGTAGACTGCTATCGGTCTGAAATTTTTCGGATTGGTAACCCTCTCTTCTTTGAGTATCAGGGTGAGGAAGGTGGCATTGAGGGCTAGGATGACTTTTCCAGAGTTGCGTGATTCCTCTACCAGTTTCCAGACTTCCTCTCTTAGCATGGGCCAACAGGAGTGAAAGAAGTCTGTTGTGAAGCCATCGGGCCTGGGAGCCTTGCCCGTGGGTAACTCTTGTATGGCCAAATCCACTTCATCTTGACTTATGGGGGTCATGAGGGCTTCATTTTGCTCCAGAGTGATGAGTGTGGGGATGTTGGTTGTCACTTTCCCTATTGCCTCAGCTCGGTTCACCGGTGCTTCTGAGAGGAGGTCCTAGTAATCAGTGAGCTCTTGAGTGATGTCCTAATGAGTGAGTAGGGTGCTACCCTGAGCATTTTCTAGATTGGTTATGCGGTTGATGAAGCACCCGTGGATCATCGAGCGGTAGAAGAATTTTGTGTTTTTTTCCCCTTCTTTTAGCCATTGAATTATGGATTTTTGTCTCCAGAGAATTTCTTCCTGATTTAATCTCTCTTCCAATTGTTGTTTGATTTGTTTCTCCTCCTGCTGCTGATCCAGGGTGAATCCGGTTTGAATGGTCGTCTTTTGAAGGGCTTCAAGTTTTTTTTCCAGGAGTCTTCTTTCTTGAAAAATATTTCCAAAGACTTCTTTATTCCACTTCCGCACTTGTTGCTTAAAGTATTTGAGCTTTTGCTGGAAGCAGTACATCTTGGTTCCTTGTTGGATCTCTATTGTGTCCCACCATTGTTATGCCAAGGTCTGGAAGTCTGGATGTGAAAGCCAAAACTTTATGAATCTGAAGGGTTTGAGCTTGGGGGAGGCTGTCGTGTCGACCCATAGCTAAACAAGCCAATGATATGAGCCCTATTTAGGAAGGACTGTGGACTCGATTAGTGGGCCTTCCAATAGAAGGGTCTCTGAAAGAAGAAAGCGGTCGAGCCTGCGGGCAATTTGTTGGGGTCCCGTTCGCTTGTTCATCCAGGTGAAGGTTCCATTTCCATTTTCAATGTCTATGAGTTTGTGAATATCCAGGAGTTCTTGAAATTTTGCACTGTCATGTTCCAGTCTTTTCTTCTCGCCCCTTTTTTCCTCTAGAATGAGGATCATGTTGAAGTCTCCACCCAATATCCATCGCTGATTGTTGGCTATGGAGCTGAGGTAATCTAGGTTCTGAAGGAAGAGTTCTTTTTCCTGGATGTTCTGCAATCCATAAGCATTGGTGATCCATCCATGTTTATCCTAGACAATTGCTCGATAATGCATTGTGAGGGAGCCCTGTGTTGAGAGGCCTTGGTTGAGTATGATCGATTTTGGGTTCCAAAGAATTTCCAGGCTGCTGACCGTGCCTTTCGAGTCTGTGTGGTAAGAATTGTAGTTGCGCCAACATATTCTAAATATCTCTTCTGCAGTCTGACCTGCACATTTTGTTTCTTGGAGGAGAAGGATGTCTAGGTCTTCCAATTTAATGCAGTTATGGAGGATCCTTTACTTGGATATTCCATTGAGGCCCCTGATGTTCCAAGTAATTAATTTCATGATTTAACAGTTGGGTTGGTGGGAGAAGGAGCTCTCCGAGAGTTGTTGTATCTGTCCTGAGTTGATCATATAGTTGCCAACTTCCTTGATGAGTTGTTGCATTGATTTCCTACCCCTCCTTTTGTTCTCTTTTGTGTTTCTTATTTGATTTGAGTTAGGATTTCCTCTTATGCCCAATCGTAAGGTTTCTCCCGCTGATGAGTCCAAAAAGACTTTGTGCACTTTCCTTAGTTGTTCTTCAGGTAGTGGTTAATAGAATACCTTATCTTTCTACTGTTTTTCGGTTTAAAACCTTTTGAATCACAATGGAAAAACCTATTTTGTCGTTGTGCTTTCTTCTTAACACTTTTGTTAAAAATATCTGTGAAGTTCTTGACTCTATTTTCTAATTTTTTAAAACAAATTTATCCATCACTTATAATTTTAATGATTTTAAATGTATATTTTAATTTTAATTTTAAATGTATATTTTAATTTTAATAAATAATATGATGATTATTAAAAGGTTAAGAAGGATATGTTGATGATTAATATGATTAATTTTAAATGTATATTTTAATTTTAATAAATAATATGATGATTATTAAAAGGTTAAGAAGGAGATTTTAATTTTAATGGTTTTAAATGTATATTTAATTTTAATTTTAAATGTATATTTTAATTTTATATTTTCAATGTATATTTTAATTTTAATAAATAATGTATATTTTAATTTTAATAAATAATATGATGATTACTAAAAGGTTAAGAAGGATATGTTGATGATTAATAGTATGATGATGATTAAAAGGTTAAGAAGGATTGGATGATGATTAAATTGTTAAGAATATTGATTTCACAATAAATTAAATTAAATTATATGATGATTAAATTAAACTTTTAATCTTAACTCTAAACTTTTCCATGTACAGGACTATTATTGAAGAGAATTATGATAATCCAAAGAATTTGAGCTTTGACAAAATGAAAGTTGATCTTTTCTTAAAGGATTTAAATAGTAAATTAAATCTCCTAACTTATGAGGACAACATTGAAGAATTCTATCATAATTTTACAACTATCTTTTCCATTTCTATTAACAAGTTTTCTTTTGAGGTGTCATCTAAAAAGAATAATAGAATGACCAATCCTTGGTATGATAAAGAATGTAAAATTGTTGGGAAAGCCATTATGGATGCTTCTAATGAGTCATTAATGTTGGACACACCTACCACACTTGGAGGGAGGGGGGGTGAATGAGTGTGGGGATTTTGTTCCAAAACTTCTCTCTTACACAAAAACTCTTTAGTTAACATTCAACATTTTCTCATTACTTATTGTTGTCATTTATAATTAGTGAGATGTGAATACATATCATCAACAAATCATCTCCACAAGGAACACAAAGAACACAAGATGTATGTACAATTTTTCTTTCTATTATGGACTTCAATCCGGGGATTTCTCAGCAACAACTTAATAGAGTACAACTCTACAAGAACATCAGCTTTATATGCAATATTCAACTTACATTCTCAACACCAACTGAGATGAGGCAACAATCCTCAACATATATCAATATGTCAACATAAACAAGTGCATCAACCATGCACCAACCTGTGCCAAACAACCTGTAATCAACATGTATCATAAACAAGTGCATCCAACCATATACCAAGTATATACCAATCATGTGTCAATTACTTATCAACAATGACTCATCAATATGTACCAACAACATCAACTATACACCTCATGTATGTTCCAACTCATCAATTGCTTGTCTCAACCGTGACCAGTTTTAGATTAGTCAACAACCCTAACTTGAAATAATCATAACTTTGTACCTATAATGAATAAATATTTGAAATTGATACACAATGTTCTTCAATTTTTTTTATGCAATTCCTCCAGGTGTAACTACTTGGAATCTCTTAGAAAAGGAGTTATAGAAAAAATGGCATACCTTGATGAAATCTGGCTTATTCTAGAGAGTGACCTTGTAGAGCATTCTCCGCACAAAATATTAGTTGAATTGATAAGAAATTGTTACATAACATACTACAGACTATACCCTAACCAAAACATTTGGTCTCATTGAATTTGGACCTGTTATGAAGAATTTATGATATTTTTACCTAAAACACTTGTTTTTGACTAGTTTCGGGACTAGCCACAAACCCTATTTTCCACGTAGTGTAACTCTCAAAATACAAAGACCCAAAAGCTGAATTTTTTACCAAAGATACTTGGATATGTTTTCTCAATGGAATAGCAATTTCACGGTCTGAATCATTATTAAAAAAAAAAAGTTAGAGCGAAAATGGTGAGATGACTTGTAAATAACATACCTTAGAAAACATCATCAAAATAATTTATCCTCCCTTCAATTCTGACCCTCTTTTCTTCACCTTCCTTCTGAAATTCATCTTAGATATCCTTGGTTACCTCAGTCACCTATAGATATTCAATATTCTCAAGTGTTTCACACCAGAAATTCTCAATAAGCTTTCACAAGAAGCTCTCCATCAATACTCCAAAAGATATTCTCACAATAAGCTTTCCATTGATCTACAAAAATGATGATCTACAAGAGACCATTGCTATCTTATTTATACTTTCATCATCTAGGTCACTTAACCCATTTCTAGGTCACTTAACCTATTTTCCTTATTTTAGGATTAAACACTTTCCATAAATAGAAATTTCTCCAATATTTTATCATTTAAATATTCCTTCTTGATTTTCTCATCTTACTTTATCATTTCTTGATTTTTTTCATCTCTTTATTATTTAAATAATCCACCTTGACTTTGTCACCTTACTTGATCATTTAATTAATAAATTTTTTTTTTAGGTCACTTAACCTATTTTCTTTATTTTTAGGGTTAACCACTTTCAATAGAAGGTTCTCCAATACTTTATCATTCAAATATTCCTTCTTGATTTTGTCACCTTACTTTATCATTTCTTGATTTTGTCACTTCTCTTTATTATTTAAATAATCCACCTTGACTTTGTCACTTTACTTTAACATTTAAATAATGATTTCTTCTTTTAGGTCACTTTGACTTTTTTGACCTTAGGGGCTTCAAGCCTTCATGTGGGGGTCCTTCATCTTCATAAGGCCAAAACTCTCAAACCATGAGGAGTTATGTGACATTCCACATACCACTAGAAATGGCATGACAAGCACTATCCATATGGAATAGTTTCACCAACAATTTCTTTGATCTTCATCTCATTATTCAAGACTTTTTACAACTGTATGAAAAACCCTCGACATCCAATAAGGTATTTCTAATGAAGAGATTATTTAATATGAAGATGTCAGAAGGTGGGTCTGTTGCAGATCATTGAAATGAATTTAATATAGTTACTAATCAACTAAGTTTCGTAAAAGTGGATTTTGATGATGAGGTTAGGGCTCTTCTAATCTTGTGTTCATTGCCAGAAAGATGGAGCGGTTTGGTCATGGTTGTAAGTAACTCTGTCTCTGGTTCAAATACTTTAAAATTTGATGATGTTGTTGGTGTTATCCTTAGTGAGAAAATGCGACAGAAAAACACAGGTGAGACATCAGGTAATGCAATGGACATGGAGAATAGGGGAAAACAAAAGGATAGAGGGAAGGGCTCAGGGAACCGTGGTAATTCTAGGAAGGGCAGATCCAAATCTAGACTTGGAAAGATAGAGTGATGGAATTGTGGGAAGAAAAGACATCTGAAAAAAGACTACAAAGCTCCAAAGAAACAAAGAGATGGACAACGGGAGAGAAATTAGGAAGCAAATGTAATAGGTGATGTGTTACAAGATGCTTTGATTCTTTCTGTAGATAATATTTCTGAGTCTTAGGTAGTAGATTCAGGGGCTTCATTTCATGCCACACCCCATAGGAAACATTTTCTAGATTATGTTCAAGGTGATTTTGGATAGGTTCATTTGGGTGATAATGCACCATTGAAAATTGTTGGAATGGGAAAGGTAAAAATAAAGCAATGCAATGGAAATTGTTAGCGATATTTCTTGTCTCGGGACAACAAATAGAAACAAGACAGCGAAAGTCCCGAATCCCCGAGAGTTATTAGGGATCGTTCATCTGAAAAGGACGCGTGGTAGGAGATCAGTGTTATCGGGGAGGGTCCCGATAGGGAAGCGTCCATCGGAGTTGAAGCCATCGGGATATCAAGGATCCCGGGGACGAGTGATTCATGCACTTCAAAATTGCAATCCGCGAAACCCTGATCGGTGGGGAACAACTGTCAGTCATGGTGGGACCGAGAGGAGCACCATAGTGCGGGAGCCAATTGTCAACTGGGCAGAGGTCAAGCTCATCGGAAAATCGGGGTTCATGGAGGCGAGGGAACCGTTGCATCAAACACTGCGATATCGTGATACACGATATCCCGACACCAAGAGTGTGGGGCCACAGAAGTCGACAGAGGACAGGTGGCAGGCTTTCGCGACGGGGAATGGACCGTTGACAGGTCAACGGCCATGAGCCATCGGGGATCGGAGAATCGCGAGTCCGGAGGATGTGTGCACATTGACGTCGCAAACCCCGAAACCCCGATGGAAAGCTATATGGCTGTAGTCATATGGTAGCAGGTCACATGGACCATTGTATAGCTCGGATGGGCTAATGGAAAAAGAGCGCTCATCGGAGAATCGGTGATTGGGAGTTCAAAGGGTCAAGAACTCTTGACAATGGGGAACGTGAAACCCCAAAACCCGATACAGAGTCGGGGAAAGGTCACGGTGAATAACAGGAGATCGTGAGGAAAGAAGAAGAGACCTGTGGACTGGGTCGATTTTTCATCAGGGATTCCACTCGGGGATCTAAAGAGCCTCTTCAGCTCAGCAGAAAAGGAGAAAGAGGGTGGGTGAAGCCTTGCGTCACCCATTTATTGTAGAGTATGGAGGTCCTGGCTGAAATTTACCCAGGAGGGTCCCTTGTACCGGTTCTCTTAAGGAAATCCATGTCGAGTCTCCAACTCACCAGAGGAACCTGCACAAGCCAGTTCAACATTCAAAGGGCTCAGCTACCCCCTGGCGCGAGCCATGCTGAATTAAGGAGGCGTATGACAGGGGAGCAGAGGACAGATTTGATTGAGGCCGCAGACTGACAACCCATCCTGATAGAGAAGCTCCTCAACGTCAAACATTGAATTCATGATATGATCGCGCCTTCAGCGCCTGAGTCAACTCCAAGTATATGTAGGCATTTTTTCCATTTTGTAAGAGATCGATGGTTGAGCAGAGCTCCCAGTTGTAAAACTTTAATGAAGCACTGTTTTCTAGTTATTTCTAGACTTCTAAGACTTCTTGCCTTATGAATGCCAGTTTCTTTCATGTCTTTGTTTACACTGTGTTAGAGCAGCTCAGAATTGGAGGATCTAGTTGAGTTGTAGTTGTTATAGGATGATGTTGTAATGGATCACTGTAGCAGTTACGTTGTTCTAGTCAGTTCTTGTGTTTTTCTCAGCGCTGAGTGACTTGGAATTGGAGGATCCAGTCAAGTCCCATTTTCAGTTTCTTGAGACCCTGAACCAAGAGGATCTTGCATTCAGAGTTTTTCTTCCGCAAACCGCTGTAAGCCTATTGCCCAGAGCTGTTTGTTCACCTTTCTTACTAAGTCTTCCACCTGCTCATCTTTTAATCAACCTACTGGCTGAAGTTAGGATTCCAGACCTCCTTTGTTCTTTACATACCAGATCCAGCCCCTGAGTTAGAATGATATCTCCTCAAGCCTTTATCCCCATTTGATCACCCCTTTATAAACAAATCATGACATTAAACAGATGGGCGTTGGGCTCTGCTTCTGCAAGCAATCCAGGAGCGACTTCCAGCGCTAACATTTCTGGCGCCGCTGCCAGGGACGAAGTTGAAGATTTTCCCTGGGAAGAACGAAAACGATCAACTAATTCTGAAGGTGCATCAAAAATCAGTATTATTCAGATTGCTACTGTGCACCTGGTGACTCCACTGTGGTGACTCCATTGTTTCCACTTTACTGTTTCAGTTGTGGCCACTGTTGGCACACCTGAAAGATGACCTAGAGGAGCTTTCTCAAGAAGATTTCAGCGGCTGCTTTCTCAGCCTGAGAAGTTTCCTGGGGTAACGATAATGTTAAGATTCGGACTTTGATGGTGAACAAGGACCAGAAACATTCGAAGCTGCACATTTTTCACCTGGCGACTCCATGATTCAAGGATCGATTGGCGACTTCATTGGTTCGATATGGAGAAAATCCTTGCTCGCAGGTTTGCTCCTTTTAATTTTTCTGTTATTCCTGGTTTTCCTAATGTTGTCCCCTCTATGGATGAATGGGGTGATTATTTGCCCATATTTGGAAAGTGTGAAGAGG
>ML776978.1:815931-826820 GCA_009831015.1 Picea engelmannii
AGAATATAAATATTCTTAAGAAGAAATTATCGAATTCATTTGTGATGAAGGACTTGAGTGTTGCAAAGAAAATCCTTGGCATGAGAATAACAAGAGACGGGAAAAATCGAAAATTGACATTGTCTCAGGGTGAGTACACAGAGAAGGTGTTGGAGAGGTTTAGAATGCAGAATGCAAAACCAGTTAGTACACCTTTGTCCAGCCATTTCAAATTAACTAAGGAAATGTGTCACAAGACACAGGAGGAGATAGAATATATGTCCAGGGTCTCTTATTCATCAGCAGTTGACAGCGTGATGTATGCAATGGTTTGCACAAGACCAGATATTGCACATGTAGTGGGAGTTGTGAGCAGGTATATAAACAATCCAGGTAAAGAATACTAGGAGGCAATAAAGTGGATTCTCAGGTATTTGAGAGGTAATACTACTCATGCATTATGTTTTGGAGGTTCAGACACTTTTCTACAGAGATATGTTGATTCAGATATGGCAGGTGATAAAGACAGCAGGAGGAGCACCACAGGGTATGTTTTTACTATAGGTGGAACAAGTAAATTGGATTTCGAAACTGCAAAAGGTTGCTGCACTTTCAACAACAGAGGTAGAGTATGTTGCTGCTACAGAGGCTAGTAAAGAGATGATTTGGTTACAAAGGTTTATGGAGGAATTGGGAAAGAAGTAGGAGAATAACAATTTGTACTATGACAGTGAGAATGCAATTCATTTTGTAAAGAACTCAGTCTTCCATTCGAATACTAAGCATATATAGTTGAGGTACCACTTCATACGATCCACCTTGGAAGATGGACATTTGAAGTTGGAAAAGATACACACTAGCCAGAATCCTGCAGATATGTTAACAAAGGGAGTAACGAGAGAGAAACTGAATTTCTGCTCAGTTTCAGTTGGTCTTCAAGAATGAAGATGAAGATGAGAAATTTGTCAGGTCCAAGAAGGTTAAGAGTCCAACATATACAACAACGGTGGAGTTGTGAGATCAGTCTCCATGTGGGATATTGTTGGTTGTGGAGCCTGATTATCTTCCTGACTCAGAGGTCTTGTGTTTTTCAGTCGTGTTTATACCCCATGGAGACTTTACACCTTAGAAGTATGTACACTCTTCCATGCGGGGGAGTGCAGAGGGGGGGTACCCCCTCTGCGGGGTCTGGGGGGCCTATTCCCCCAACTGGGGTTTTCGGGGGTGAAGCCCCCGAAGGAAAAATTGCCTTGTAAAAGTATATTGTAATTTCATTGTAAATCTAGACCGTTCATTATAAGGTCACAGATCTAACAATAGAAATTATGTTAGGGTTTTTTTCCCTAGAAGGAAACCCGCTTTTATGAGGAAAATTTATTACAACTATGTATGATGGTGAGTATTGTATTTTGAGAGAGGATACTGTGAGAGAAAGAAGAGGAAGTTATAGTGGGTTTTTTTGTAGGTTGTATCCCTTCATTGCTGGATAATAATAAAGGAAGGACCTGACAATTTCTCTGGTGGATGTAGCCCACACTGGGTGAACCACGTAAATCTATGTCTCTATTGTATTGTGTATCTTCTGTGTTTTGTTTCCGCATTTGTTTTATTTTATTGATTCGCAGTCCTATTTTTCTAACACAAAAGAGCCTTGAACCTCATATAAAAGGAGGATACACTAGAAATAGTAAAATAATAATTAAATAGTAAATCACAAATTGATACAACTTACCTCATAGAAACAAAGAGGCTAGGAAAAATAATTGATCACAAATATAGGTTGATCCGTGTCAAAGTAAGTTGTAATGACCATAAATATAGCATACTCAGTAAATCTACGAGCTTAAAAGGGTCATTGTTAGGGATAGAGACCAGAAGGATAATAATAAGGA
This sequence comes from Picea engelmannii, assembly GCA_009831015.1. Lineage (NCBI taxonomy): Eukaryota > Viridiplantae > Streptophyta > Pinopsida > Pinales > Pinaceae > Picea > Picea engelmannii. The sequence goes on from ML776978.1 coordinate 817,803, forward strand.
ATTTGAGACACTCATGATCCTTTTTTGAAATTGTCGTGGCTTTCCATGGCAAAAAGGTCCTATGATAAGTTGAGTCCCAAGTGATATTGATATTATTTATCTAGTTGAAACTTGGAAGCATGAGGAGTCTAAGGTCCCTAACATAGAATAATTTGTCTTGTGGTCGGCATGGAACAAAATATCCCGTAGAGGGATATGAGGCATATCTTGTTATATTAGAAATAACATTTCTCCCCACGTTCAACTTCGTAAGATCGAACCCCTCAATCAATACACTTGGATAGAAATTTCAGACACCAATGCTAAGAATATGTATATAGCAATTTGTTATTTTGCACCTATTAATTATACTTTTTATAAATCTAGATAACAATTGTCCCTATAATAATTTAGAAAAAGATATTTGCAGTTTGAAAAATCAAGGTAATATCCTCCTGCTAGGAGACTTTAATGCTAGGACTGCAACTAAACAAGCTACTCTTTTTCAGTATTGATTCCAACCATAATCATTTATGGCTAGATGGGGACCTTGTTTTATCTAATAGCTACAAAAGAACCTCTAAAGACCTAATTGAGAATTTTTTTGGTACTAAGTTAGTCAAGCTCTGCAACTCTCAAGACCTAATAATTTGCAATGGTGTAATGAAGTGGCCAAACTCCAACAAGATGACTTGTATTCATGGGATAAGTAGTAGTGTTGTAGATTATCTGATATCTGATACCCCCGTTTCCAACCAAATAACAAATTTTGACCTTTTAAATGACCATGAGCCCGACTTTGATCACAAACCTTTAACCCTAACTCTAAAATTTTCCATGCACATGAGCGCCATTGATAAGAATTCTGATAATCAAATGAATTTGTGCTTTGACAAAAGTAAAGGTGACCTTTTCTTAAAGGATTTAAATAGTAAATTAAATCTCCTAACTTATAAGGACAATATTGAATAACTCTATCATAATTTTACAACTACCCTTTCCACTTCTATTAACAAGTTCTCTTTCGAGGTGTCTTCTAAAAAGAATAATAGAATGACCAACCCTTGGTATGATAAAGAATGTAAAATTACTGGGAAAACCATTAAGGATGCTTTTAATGAGTTCTTAAAACTCGATAACATCAATACGTACAAATCCCTAATTAAAAGGAAAAAAAATACTATATCAATAAAAGGCGAGAACAACTTTCACAACTATATAAGTTGGACCCTAAGAAGTTCTGGAGCCAAATTTGTGCTCCTTAGCTAAAGGTGGTGTTTATAAAAACCAAAAGAGAGAGAAAAAATATAGAGTTACCGAGCTCATTTCTTGGGAGACTTAGGCTCCTTAGAAGGAGTCTTCTCTATAGAATTCTTGGGAAAAAGAACTTGGTGAATGTTAGGCAACACTCCTCCATGGGCGATAGTCACACCCATCAACAAATTTATGAGCTCATCATCGTTCCTTACATCCAAAAGGATATGCCTTGGAATAATCTAGTTCTTCTTATTATCCTTTGTCGCATTTCCAACCAATTCAAGAACTTGCACAAAAAATCAACACCAAAAAATAAAAATGAGATCCTGCGATTGGAACCCTGGGGCACAAACCCTAACACTTTGATTTTCGAGGAAAATATATTGCACAAGAAGGTTGAAGAATATAAAAAAAGCAATGAATATATACCTTGACTACAAGATACTCCATAACAACTGCCAGATACACAGGAGCTCCTGTGTCAACTTGCTGGGCATATCTACCCTTCTTGAGATACCTTCTGATTCTTCCAATGGGGAATTGAAGGCTAGCTTTTGTGGATAACAAATCAACCTACAACAAGCCAAGTTACAAATACAATTGACTTGAAAAAATAAAAATATAGCATTGTGCAGGGCAGTGAGGAGGCATTGAGCCAACAGGTGGCAAGGCAATGATCAATTGGCCAAGGATAAGGTCACGTAGCAAGGGAGCCTGCAAACTTTCGACTGTAGTGTGCAATGTGAACTGTCAGAGCCTGCAAACCTACAAAGGTGATTTAATTAAAATCCAATTTTCAAGGGACGATGGAAAGGCAGTCAACTCCTTGAATTTTTTTTAAAGTGTAGTTTTCGAGAACTTAGCGTGCAAAGATATTTAATAAAACCCGCTATGATTTAATTAAAAAGCCATTTTTTCAAAAACTCCATCGTCGCCTGGGCAATACGACCCTAAAGTTGATAGCCAAACATTTTCAAGAAGTTTTTCATTTATTTTAATTGCTATAAATTTAAATATTAAACTTAGGAAATGAAGAGGAAATTTGAATCAAAGGCAGAACTAATGGGAATCAACGAGTAAAATCATCGCTATAGTCCATGATGAAGGCAGAGACTAATAATGTGTGAAAGACCAAGAATGATACTAAAATTTAATGAAGTGATATTGGAAAACTTCTAGAATCTAAACTATAGAATTTCTTCAAGTAAAAAAAAAAAAATCAGAAAACGACATCCATAGTTATTTCTATAGAACCAAGATATGCAATTCTAATTATCTAATGTTGATTATTATAGAAAAAATAAATTAAGCCCAAGACCATGAGAAGCTCTATGAAAATTTGTAACTAAAAATGAAACGAGGAAAACCCACTTGGTCTCTTTACAAGTAGAAAAGGACATCTAAGTCCATAAAGGGATCAACTAAATGAATATAAATAAATTAATATAAAAAGTAAAAACCTAAATTATCCTTGTCATTAATGGCCAAAATACCAAAACACATTCCTTAATGTGAAAACTAGAGAATATTTGCTTACTCAAAATTTTATCTTTTTTGAAATAATAAAAAAAAAAAAGTGTGCTTCAATATTTGCTATGGAAATTCTTTTAATATCCCATATAGATGCACCTAAACACTTAAATTCTATTAATATCCCAAACAAGTGTGCTTGATGTAGATCGAGAAACAAACATTATTGAAATTAGAATATTTACTTAGTGATCTTCTCCACCCTTTTCTTCTTGAGCGAGTAGATTTGCATCTCAACTAGAAAAGATATGACATAACACAATCTACTTGAAAGATTTGTTCCAATGAACTAGATAAATTAAGGAGCTCACTAAACACTAGGAAAGAGGTACCGAAATTAGAAATTGAAATTGTGTTACTTATGCAAGCAAAAACACAAATTTAAAATACTATGCCTAAAACAAAAGCTAAACTCTTTATCAACCTCTAATCCCTTTTGATATTTCGTTGGAGGATTGTATTATGCATATACACCAATAAGGCTTCTTATGCGCGTTACATGTGTTTGAATTACCTACAAGGTTGATGAAATGTCTAGATACCCTAACACGTACTTGTACTTATGTGGAAATGCCATTAAAAAGTACAAAATTGATCTCTAAGCATCAATTTCTATAAGCAACACTTATAGACTAATTGTTAGACTAACTAAAAGTACATAATTAATTTGAGATATCATAATAAATGTTGTAGTCTAAACGTTTTACGAAACAAATGTTCTTCAATGATTTTTTCCAGGGACATTTGTTCGAAATCCGATAGGAAATTGTTAGATCCATAGATTTGAGTGATTATTTATGTATAATGCAAGTGCTCCAGGGGTTTTTCAACATGCTGAATCCATTTCTACATCCAGAAATGGATTTTAAACAACAAAAAATAGTGATTTCTTGCAGATTTATGTCACTGGATTCCGACAAAAAATCCCAATTCGTAGAACAATTAGACAACACCATAATAAATGAATAAAAAACCATAGTCATAGATTGCAAAATATGAAATCTAAGAACAAGAAATACTTTAAAATGAGATGGAAAATGAAATTGTAAGTATAGGGGAGGGTGGGATGAGGGTTTTAAAGAATTGTAGCTCAAGATAAAATAAAATAAAAGATTGTTAGCATTGGTTTTAAAATACTTCAAACTCGAGGAGAGGGAAATGAAACCTATAAACGTTGATTGGATGACATTGCCATAGAACCTTCTTTCAACCATACTTGCAAATGTGAGACTAGGAAACAATGAACACCATAGGGAGTATAGATGCAAAAATAAAGGTGCAAGAAGAGAGTCTCATATGCCCTCACGCAAATGTGAGATCTCCATGTCATTTGATATGTTTGGTGGCTACTGATTGCTCCCCAAAATTAATGAAATATGGCCAACTTTATTGTTCGACACCATAACGCTTGGCTCAAATCCCCCTATGATCAATTACAAAATAATTGCAATTGAACAAAAATAATCTTGACACTATGTCCAACACTCTCAACCTCAACTTGAATCCCCCCCCAAATTAATCATCGATATATTATAATACTTGGACTAACCCATGTTCGAAACCCTCCACTTCAACTCAAATGCCCCTTTAATTCAGAACTTGGTGATGTAGATTTGTTGTAACACCACCTACCCTAGAAAATAATGGTGCCATGCATAAGTGTTATAGCCCTAAAATGCTCTACTCATACATACATGGCATTGCCCTTCCTACTTGCATAATTTTCCAAATCACTAATGAGAAACTCTATTTAAAAATCCATTTTTTTAGAGCATGTACGTGCCCAACTACTCGTGTACATACGCTTGTTGCATGTTGGACAAGCTGCGTACATACACTTGTTGCACACTAAACAACCTGTGTATACCTCCAACAGTTGCAAAAATTAAAAATTTGTAAGGAATTTGGTGGAATTTACGGGCTATTGGAGGTTTCCCAACCAATTCATCTTCTATAGCCTATCCCCCAACCAAATAACCATCCTTTTGTCATATAAAAAGAGGTCTTGGGGTCTCATTCCATAATCAAGCATTAGAATGGTGAAACTCTACCCAAATTCCCTTCCCTTCCTTGCCCAAGCATTTGCAAACTTTTGTGAGTTAATGCCTCAGCATTGCCTCTCTAGCCCCTTTTCTTCCATACAATCGATTCCCTTCCCCTTGAGGTGATCAATAGATTGTGAGAAGAGGCTTATTTAAGGTGCACTTGGAGCATTGTCAAGAGGAGCCCGGACCAGGTTTGCAAAGCATTGACCTACAAAGGTTGTAAGCTTCAATCTTTGATTAATGAATAAAATGATCTCTTTTTCCTATCCCAAATGATGGTGTTTATGTCTTTTCTTTGATTTATACATAACAATTGATATCTAACCCTAATTTATGAATAGAAATAGCATGCTTGTAGCCTTGTTCGCCTAGTGGTGGATGCAGGTCAGCTTTGGGATGAGACTTGCAGCCTTGGGAGCTACAGAGTTTGAGGAGATCCATACCAAACGTTGGATAAAAGGTACGATTTCTGATTTACTCTCTCATTGTTTTTTGTTCATCTATTTTGGAATGTTTGGGGTAGTGTAGAAATTAGATTGACTTTTAGGGAGTCATTTTCTCTGTCTATACTTTAAACCTTGGTATAGTTATAGGGGGATTTTCCTGGTAGCAATAAGACCTTAACTTATATCCAAATATTTATAGTTAATTTTTCTATAGTTTTTTGAAAAAAAWTATTGGCAATGACAAAAATGTTAAATCACCATTTTCCATCCAATTAAAAATTGATAAATAACACTATATTTATATATTTTCCAACTAAACTTTATAAAGCCTATAGTTTCCAATCCATTAAAACATAAACTAATTAAAAAATGGAAACAATAGTCCCCTGCTAAAGACACAGACTAACACCCCACGTGCCTGGAGGAGCCCAACACGCATACCATGACATGTTAACGGAATGAAATGAAGGAGAAGTCAAAGGATGAAGGTTATCAACACTGACTTAGTTCGTCTGCACTATAGTTCTAGGAATGATTATGATTTTGGGAGGATGATGGTTTCGTGCACCATCATGGAAGAGAATGGGAGTTGGTTTTCTATAACTCCATCGAATTGTAGATGCATGGGGTTTGGGGTATCAGAAGAATATTCAGGGAGAAACAATGACAACGATCTCCTTCCAAGCTCAACTCCCATGGCGCGACTCCTAGATGTCTTGCTCTAGCTTCTTTTATGCAACAAGTTGAATTCAAGAGTCTAAGATTGGTTATTCCTGAGAACTAGGAGAACTCACTATGGGTTTGCATTTACCTGTATTAGGAGCCCTTATTTCACTCTGGCTCTTTCCATCATTACCCCTGAAGACTCAATCTTCTGAGGCCTTTTCTCTTCGACACCCTTGTCAGCCATGGCCTTGGCCATCTATGACCTGTGTCCTCCAATGTAATTTGACTCAGTTAAATTCTCCCTATTTTCTTCAGATAAGTATCTTCTATCTTTCTTCTTCAACCCCTTTTAATGTTCAACATCCCCAAGCCTTGGGCACCCCTTTTCTTTCCCTCATAGCTGACCATCTAAATTTATTGTCAACTGCAAGATCCTTCTAATGAATTTTGTTGATAAAGAGTCTAGCCTTGAATCCAACAAGCATGTGTACAACATAGGTCCTTCCTCCTCTGTTAAGCATTCTCCTTCCCAATAAGCATCTCGACACATAACCAAAGCCCAATTTGAAGCCACGAGAGAGACTGCATATTCTCTATAGAAATCAAAGCCGAGGTTGACACTATGGAGTAGACAATCAAACAAAAGAGGAGAAAACTTTCCTAGTATCTTTTGGAGGCAATTTTAAGAAGTGGATGTCACACACTGGATTTTCCAAAACAAGGGACACAAAATTTTTCAAGCTCATTGAGATATACTAGCTAAACAATACCTTTATTGCCTAGGTGGTGGAGGGGAAAGGCACCCAACAACAAGCCAATTTGTAGAAGTTGAATGTGTTGGAAAAGTAATTTGATGCCATGTGTAGAGTGGTTTATAATATTGAGATTACAGTGAATTACCATATCGATGCCTAAAACAAGTTACTGGAAGAGAACGACCAAATCCCAACAGCTACAAGTACTCCTTACATTCTCATTCTTCTAGATGATGATATTGAGACTGAGATGGACACACATTATTGGTAGGATTAGGGACTTGATCTACTAGGCTAACCACCCATGTTTATTCTTGTCAGATGTACAAAAGGGCACCAACAACTCCGTTAGATACATGTTATATGTTTTCTTTTATCTTATCAATAGGACAATTCAAGCTAAGTATAGACTCCTAGATATCCTAGAAGACTCTCATAAATATTTTGAAGAAAAAACAATGGTCTTTGAATTGCTATGGTCCTAGTTTCCCAAGTGGTAGGCTACATGTAGTGTTGTCTATAAAAAAATTACATATAACATAGAAATAAAGTATGATGCTTGAATAAATTTACATGTAACATATAAATCATTCGATTATAAATCATGGAAAATTTTAGGGGCTAAATTACACCCATGGACTAATTTCCATGCTTTTTTCAAAAAACAAATTCACAAATTACCCCCTTTCTTTTAAATAATTTGCATAGGTTCTATAGGAGATAATTATTTTTCTTTTCCCCAGTGCTTTTTTCTTCCCCCTTCTGCTCCCAACCTCGATGTCCTTCCCTACACCACCATTATCTTATGCTCTCGTCTCTTGTCCCCTCTCACGCTGCGCGAGGGCTCCAATATGCGATGGCGTGGTAGACTGTCGGTCTCAAGGGTCTGGGAAGCCGAGGTCGTTGTTGAAGATTACCAGGTCCACACTCCACTTGAGATTCAAGTCGAAGTCGACTTAGCCGAAGTAGATGTCAGGGTTCTTCGACACTTCATCTTTGATGACGAAGTCAATGAAAATGTTAGCCCTTGGATACTAGACCCAGGTTCATCGTGGGTTGAAGTATAAAAATATTACATGATTGTTGATTTATATTGACATTTGAAGATGCTTATGGGGAAATTTTTTCTCGAGAGGAACGAGGCACATCAATAAATTCTCCTCCAACTTGATGACGTGTAGTTGCAGAGTAAGCTCTTGGATCATAAGGTCAATCTATTAGCTAAGAAATTCGTCAGACTGGACTTCTTCAACTTGGACTACCCCCAAACTTAAGTTCTAGTGGTTGATGACCACCCTCCTCTGGTTTAGTTTCATTCATGTTAGATATAGTTTCTCTTTTTCTTTTCATTTCCAGAGATTTGGGAGCCATAGCCCCACATCATTCTATTAATCAAACTCCTAAGCAACTATCTTCCATACTTTCATCTACTATTTTTGAACTTAAATATTTTGTGGTATGTAATCTTAAGTTTCATTGGTCCTTCACATAGATGATTTTAGGGGCGAAATTTCGCTCATGGGCGAAATTTAGGGGCTTCCAATTTTTTACTGGGCGAATTTTTTGTATTAAAGTGATTTTTTTAAATTTATATCATTAGCCCGTAATTTATTTTAGGGGAAAAATCGTGTACAGGGTTAGCCCTTGTTTTTAGGAGAGATAGAGGAAAAAAATTATATTTCGCCTCTAAAATTTGGAGGGACAAGCTTCCATTAGCCAAATTTCTAGAAGTATGGGAATTTCTGATAGCTTCTTCGCCCTGCCATTTGGTAAAATCGAGGTTTATGGTTTAATTCACCCAGATTTTGTGGTATGGGCACTGGGTAGCTACATTTTGGCCCTCCCACCTGGTATAAATTGTATGGCATCAGGTTAAAATCATAGCTTTGTTACTTGTCTGGTTCGTTCGTGAGAACTACAGAGTCTACTATAGAAAATCTCTAAATCCCCAAGGCCCGATTTACATATATTGAATTTTCGAGTTTATTTCCCCTCGACGGAACGAAATTTGGAAAGAGGGAAAGATATGCTAGTGGACCGTGGTGGAGTTTCCTGTTCAGAGCAGAAGAAAGTTAGAAACTAGAATTTATTATTTGTTACAGTTATTAGCCTGGTGGTCAGTGGAGCCGCTTGTTCAGTGTTCAGAGCAGAAGAAACTTGGAAGGTGTCGCACGAGGGCTTTAATTTGGTAATTGAAGTTTATTCCTTTTGGTGTGCACTGTCTCCTCACCTCATTAGGACTTGTTTGAAATTTTCCAAGAGATGTCATTGATTTACTTGCACTTTTTCAAACACTACTATTCCAAAACTTGCTGGAGTATCTTGTATTTCTATGTTAAA
>ML776978.1:843171-858352 GCA_009831015.1 Picea engelmannii
CTTCTTGATTTTGTCACCTTACTTTATCATTTCTTGATTTTGTCACTTCTCTTTATTATTTAAATAATCCACCTTGACTTTGTCACTTTACTTTATCATTTAAATAATGATTTCTTCTTTTAGGTCACTTTGACTTTTTTGACCTTGGGGGCTTCAAGCCTTCATGTGGGGATCATTCATCTTCGTAAGGCCAAAACTCTCAAACCATGAGGAGTTATGTGACATTCCACATACCACCGGAAATGGCATGACAGACACTATCCATATAGGATAGTTTCACCAACAATTTATTTGATCTTCATCTCATTATTCCACATACAAGCATGGGTCCTTCAACCATTCTTTTAGGATAACTCAATCCGTAAAACGTCTTCCCATGAGGGCTTTCACCATAAGGGGACCACTTTGGAGTTCATCCATTTGTGCACCTTATCAATCATGATAAGAAAATAATGAGAGCAAGGGTCCTCCAACCATTCTTCTAGGATAACTCAATCTGCAAAGCGTCTTTCCGTGAGGAATTTAACCATAAGGGGACCACTTTGGAGTTCATCCATTTGTGCACCTTATCAATCATGATAAGACAACAATGAGTCATCTATAATTCTTTCCAACAATGCATCATATACCAATGAAACCACAACGATCTATCTTCATCATGTATCAATGACAACTCATTGATCCATCTTCATCATATCAATGACAACTCATTGATCCATTTTCATCTATGCAATCTCATCAAGAAAAATACATATTATATTACATCAATCATCAATCAATCAATATTTTGACATCAATCAATCACTTGACATCAATCAATGACATCAATCAATCAAACCATTGACATCAATGACAACATGATCCAACACTTAAAACTCGATAAGATCAATATGTACAAATCCCTAATTAAAAGGAAAACAAAGTACTATATCAATAAAAGGCAAGAATAACCCGCATGGGTGTAGACGGATTGACAAATGCTGTGTAAATGGAAGGAAATTTGTAAAATGAAGTCTCATGTTTGATTCTCACCCGGATTTACTAGTGCGCCATTCTTGCGGGCTGGGTGATTGCACCTGGGGTTATAGTGGTAGCCGACGGGGATCGACCCCATGTCACGCGAGTACGAGAACCGCCAGTTGCCGATTTCCCCAATTGAGATGGATATTGGGTGGAGACTTCAACATGATCCTCACTCTAAAGGAAAAAAGGGGCGGGAAGAAAAGACTGGAACAAGACAACGCAAAATTTCAGGAACTCCTGGATATTCACAAACTCATAGACATTGAAAATGGAAATGGAAGCTTCACTTGGACAAACAAGCGAACGGGACCCCAACAAATTGTCTGTTGGCTCGACCACTTTATTTTTTTAGAGACCCTTCTATTGGAAGGCCCACTAATCGAGTCCACAATCCTTCCTAAACCGGGCTCAGATCATTAGCGTGTTCAGTTATGGGTTGACACGACGACCTCCCCCAAGCTCAAACCCTTCAGATTCGAAAAGTTCTGGCTTTCACATCCAGACTTCCAGACCTTGGCACAACAATGGTGGGACACAACAGAGATCCAACAGGGAACCAAGATGTACTGCTTCCAGCAAAAGATCAAATACTTTAAGCAGCAAGTGTGAAAGTGGAACAAAGAAGTCTTTTGAAATATTTTTCAAGAAAGAAAACTCCTGGAAAAAAAACTTGAAGCCCTTCAAAAGATGGCCATTCAAACCGAATTCACTCTGGATCAGCAGCAGGAGGACCAACAAATCAAAAAACAATTGGAAGAGAGATTGAATCAGGAAGAAATTCTCTGGAGACAAAATTCCAGAATTCAATGGCTAAAAGAAGGGGGGGGAAACACAAAATTCTTCCACCGCTCGATGATCCACAGGTGCTTCATCAACGGCATAACCAAGCTAGAAAATGCTCAGGGCAACACCCTACTCACTCATCATGACATCACTTAGGAGCTCACTGATTACTACCAAGACATCCTCTCAGAAGCACCGGTGAACCGAGCTAAGGAAATAGGGTGAGTGACAACCAACATCCCCACACTCATCACTCTGGAGCAAAATGAGGCCCTCATGACCCCCATAAGTCAAGCTGAAGTGGATCTGGCCATACAGGAGTTACCCACGGGCAAGGTTCCCGAGCCTGATGGCTTCACAATGAACTTCTTTTACTCCTGTTGGCCCATGCGAAGAGAGGAAGTCTGACAACTGGTGGAGGAATCACGCAACTCTGGCAAAGTCATCCCAACCCTCAATGCCACCTTCCTCACCCTGATACTCAAATAAGAGAGGGTCACCAATCCAAAAACATTCAGACCCATAGCACTCTGCAATGTGATCTACAAAATTATCTCGAAAGTAATAACTCTCATACTCAAGCCAATCCTCCCTTTCATCATCTCCAAGGAGCAATCGAGCTATGTTGAAGGAAGACAAATAATGGATAGCGTTATTTTGGTTCATGAGATCATCCACTCGCTCAAAGAACATGTACGCCAGGTATGCTCCTCAAGTTTGACCTCTCCAAATCCTTTGACAAATTAAGCTGGCACTATATAAAAGAAGTCCTTATAGCTTTTGGCTTCTGCCCTAACTGGATTGACTGGATATTGAACCTAATCTCCTCCACCTTCTTCTCAATCCTTGCCAACGGAACCCCTCTCGGGGAATAAGGCAATGGGACCCTCTCTCCCTCTTTCTCTTTGTAATAATGGCAGAGGGTCTGGGACGTTACATAAAAACCTCCATAGAAAATGGCTCTCTGCAAGGCCTTCCCCTTCATGGGCTCCAACCCATAGCCTCCCATAGTCAATTTGTAGATGACACCATGCTCATGAACACCCCCACGACTCAAGAAGCCAAAAATATCAAGTCCATCCTCTCAGACTTCAATGAAGCTACTGGCAACTCCTTCAACCTTGCAAAATCGCAGTGTTTCTTCCTCAATACCCCCAAATCCGTCCAACAACATGTTTCTCACATACTCTCCATACCGGTCTACTCCCTACCAACTCACTACCTAGGGATCCCCTTATCTAGCTCGGCAGCCCAAAACCTTTCATGGGACTCTCTCCTGCTCTCCATCTCCAATCGTCTCAACAATTGGACCTTTCGCTCTCTCAATCTCCCAACCATAATCACTTTCCTCAAATCAGCTCTCCAAGCCATTCCCGCCTATCTTTTTTCCGCACTTGTTTCCCCCCAATCAGTCATAAAGAAAATACGAAAACTTTAGAGGACCTTCCTTTGGCATGGACACAACCCAGACAAGAAATGGGATCTAGTTAGTTGGGAAAAAGTCTGCAAACCCAAATCCCTGGTGGGTCTTAGCCTCAGAGACCCTGGCAAGCTCAATAATACCATGGGAGTAAAGATTTGGTGGAGATCGATAAAAAATCTTATAGAAATATGGGCCCAGCTTTGGAAACACAAATATGCACCAGACATCCAACAATCACATTGGATCTGAATGCAAGATAAAATTCAAGGCTCCAACATTTGGAATGCTTCCTGGAGGAACAAACCACTAATCCAGGAACATGCCTTCTGGGAAATCAACAATGGTCAAAATGCCAGGTTCTGGACTGATGCCTCACAACAATTGCCACCCCTTCAATCAAATGAAACTCTGCAACACTATGAAAACCACATAAAAAACCTTGCCACAGCTAAAGTAGATGACATGTGGAAAAACAATCCAAACAATCATTCCTGGAGAACCTGGAAGTCCATGCCTCAGAACCTTCAGATAATAGAAAACTTCAACTTGCAGAACTAGACTCAGGCTCTCGCTCCTCGAAGAATTCGAGTCAACAATGCCCCAGACATAATCAGATGGGGGCACTCACCCAACGACATCTTTACTCTCAAACAAGGATATGCTCTAGAGGAGGGTTTTCAGTCCATACCAAAGGATCCCATCTGGATCGCGGTCTAGAAGTCAAAATTTTGGCCAAAAATCTCCACTTTCCTCTGGCTCCTCTTACAGAACAAGATCCTAACCTGGGATAATATTAGAAAATGAGGCTTTATTGGCCCCTCGATCTGCCATCTATGCAATAAAATTAAGGAGACCATGGAACACCTTCTCAATAGTTTCACCACCAGCGCTGATATTTGGGATCATGCCACTCAGCATCTGCGAAGAACTCATCGAGATCAGAGAAGTATCACAAACACAATCAGAAATTGGGGACTAGGACCCTACAAATGCCAAATTCTAGATAGGATCTAGAAACGCCTACCAAGATTCATAGTTTGGTAACTTTAGAAAGAACGTAACAGGAGAATATTTCACTCAAAACCCTCCACCCCCGCTAGCCTTTGGTCCACCATCCTCCTGAACCTTCAAGAAACCTTCTAGATACAACATTGGACTAAAGATGACCAACCTCCTGACCCTGCAAAATTCCTAATTCTTAACTCTTGGGGCCTCAAGGTCTCTTCAACCTTTTCCCCACCCCCTCCTCCCCCCTCTTCCCTACTGACTAGTCCCTCAATCTGCCCCCCCCCCTCCTCGCTTCCACAAAATCAATTTCGATGGAGCTTCAAAAGGCAATCCAGGCCCCTCTAGGGCAAGTGAAGTAATAAGGGATAGTCTTGGAAGAATACACAACATAACTGCAGAAAACCTAGGACATGATACAAACAACTCGGCGGAGATTTGGGGCATGATCAGAGGAGTCCAACTAGCCCTGGACCACAATCTCACCTGTCTCATCATCGAAGGAGACTCAAAGGTTATTATTCCTCTAGTTTCCAAAATCATCAATGGCATAAACCCAAAAAATATCACCCCAAGATGGCGCCTACTGGGCCCTCTATACAGCTTTAAAGAATTACTAAGACCCTCTCTAACTATCATCATCTCTCATGTGAAGAGAGATGCAAACAAAGTGGCCGACAAACTTGCCAATGCTAGGGTGGACCTCACTCGACAAATCACCCTCACAATACCTGGACGGTCCCAAAGATCAACAATTTGGACTCAATGCCAGGAGCTGGCTCAAAGAGAATGCCCTCACCTAGATGGGGTGACAAATGGAAAGAGAGGGGGGATAGGTGGCAGGATCAGTTGGCAGGGAGATTTAATACCCCAAGCCTCCACCCCCGACTCTATTAACTCCCCATGGAATACACCATAGGGTATATTAACTTAGTGTGTCTGCGGAAGCCGATGGAGGAGCGCTCTAGCCAGGCAACTGGTACTAGATGCTTGAACCAGTCTCGTTAGCCTTCAATGGTGATGGGAGGGACTTCAATGGCACTCAACAACATTAAAATTGACCAAGGCGCATGTTCTCACCCGATGTTTGATAGCTACCACCTCTGTTATGTGCTTCTTGGCCCTCTTGGCCTCTTCACTTACCTCCAGTGTGACCTTCGTATTTACTCAGACCAACATCACCCTCATTCCTTGGTTCTCACCATGCCCCGAGACAGAGGCAAGCCAAGGTGTTCCACCAGGAAAAAAAATTCCTTCACTCAAGATAATCGGCTCACAGCTTCTCAGAGAGCCTTGATAGCTCATTTCAGACAACCCCGCAAACCCTCCAGTAAATCTCAATCCACCTTGCGCATTCCAAAAGAGGAAAACCCACCCACCTCACCCCAGACTCAAGCTCAGCCTCCCTTACACATTCCCAAATCAGAAACCCTATCCCCGACTGAGCTTTCTCCTCAGCCATCCTAGCTCGCTTCGGCTTTCCCCAACACAGCCAGAGAGGAAGCACTTTTGTCACCTCAACATTCGGGTACGAAGGTGGAAGAGGTTGAGCCACCTCCTCATCCTGACCCGAGCCTAGTAAAATTGCAAGGGTCACTCGCGACTCTCAGCCTCTCCACCTCCCGCGACTTTCAACCATGCTGGTGGGAAGGGGGTTGCATTGTGGAGGATGAAATCCCCCCAAGTTGGCAACTAACAGGAGATGGGAAAGACACAAGCAAGTTTGAAGCTGAATAAGGCAATGACGGGGATGACGATGGCAATGATGGTGCTGAAGACACAGGCAAGGTCGTTGTTGAATAAGGCAATTACGGTGCTAACAATGGCTCACACTACACGTTTCATCTCACAATGGAGCACTTAGAGCTTCTCTTTAACATCCGACAGCGGTAGGATGAGCAAGTGCACAGCCAAAGCACCATCCATCAGTGATTAGATATGTTGTTCGAAGCACTCTCAGACACCCCTTCTCAAGATCAATGCCCCACCTGCACGCAGAAGTTTGTCCCGACCTACACCGTCCATGGATGTCCAGGTTCCCCAAAGGCTTGGCGCGGCCCACCCCTATCTCTGGTTCATGTCAATTCTCATTTTCAGAATGAATAGTGATTTTATTTTTACTCTTTTTTACATTTTTGTAACCATCATAGAAATGGCGGCTCTGAAAGAATTTTTTCCTAGGCTAGTTAAGGGGAATGAATCTCCTGTTAAAATTCTCAGCTTTTTCTCCAATTTTTGTAAACTGAAACTCTGCCATTATAGTGATACCACCGTTTGGAGCCACCTATTCTGGTTTCCCTTATGTGGTGGAACAGGTGGTTGCCAAACGATATACAGATGTACACTCATGATGATATAATACAAGGTTCTCTCTTTATTTACAACAACAAAAAAAAAAAACTAGTCTATCTTAATATTTGATCTATAAGTGTTTAGAGGGATCAAATCTCTCAAGATGCAAATATTTCCTCAAATTTCCTTTGAACACTAGATAGATTAAAGATTAAAATAGATCTAAACAAATATTATATTTGAAATAATCTAAACATCTCTACAATATTATTTTATTTACATTTATTTGTATCAATATTATTTTATTTATTTAAATATTTTTATTTACATTTATTTTATCAATATTTTAGATACATATAATATTATTTTATTTATTTAAAACAGATATTATTATTTTATTTAGTTGAAATAAATATTTTTAAAAATTTACACCATCTCTTTATCATGTTATTTACAGCCTGAGTGGGCCTAATGGTTAAGAAGATGTGTTTCCTCCTAAGAGATCACAAGTTCAAATACAGAGGGGGGTAGGGTATGTATACCTCCATAGACTTTACCAGTCAAATCGTTGAGCAAAGGAAGTCTCATACAACAATTTGGTGTTGGCTTGGTCGTGACCTTAAAAATAAAATTATTATTATTATTATTATTATTATTATTATTATTTTGTAAATAAGAGTGTAACTATATTAAAAGCTTCCAAAATCAGGTCAAAGTACAGAGTTATCCGGGCCACATTTACTGGACTGCCCCAGCTATGAGGAAACCAGTCCAGTCGGCCCGCTTAGCATTAGTCTATTAATGTCCTGAGCAGAGTGAAAAAGGATGCTAAAATGTCTGTGAAATACATACTAAACCGAGACATTATAAACTTGGACACCTGGACAACTAGACAAAGTAAACTTATACACCTGGCTGATAGCTTGGCCAAGTGGCCGAAAGGTCGCCGGGCCAAGGCTCTTCCTCGATGTACACTGTCCCGCCGCTCCAATTCTCGTCATCCTCCTGGTTGCGCTCGGCTTCCTTGGCGTCGTCCTCATGCCTCTCCACCTCCCTGCTCATGACTGGTGGGCTTGTCACAGGTTGTTGGTCGCCGTTCCCATTGAGCTCGGGGTCTCCCTCTGGGGAAGCTTCCTCAGGATCCGGGATCAAGGCATCATGCATGGACGCAAGAATTCGGAGGAATTCCGCCACCTTAACTTCCGTGGCCTCCACACGATAATGCATGTCCGCCACCTCCTGCCTCAGATCAAAAACCAGGGTGTGCAGTATGGCTAGATCATCCTGGAATTTCTCTCCGTCAAAGGATGCCTGGTGTCGAGGTGCTTCCGTACTGGGTCTTCTCTGCTGGGCCTGGCCACGGTCTAAGTTGCTGGCAGAAGTTTGGGTGGGCCCAGGATCGTGGAGAAGCCGAAGCAAGGAGATTGGAGTTTTCGGAATGATAGCCATGGAACCGAGTTGCGGGGCTTGCAGGTTGATCGGAGAGGAGACTGACTGGTGGCGAGGAGAGGAATCATCCAAAGATGTGTCTGGAGGAGTAATCGAGGGCCGTCGAGGCTTCCATGGCGCACCCCGCCGCGGTCTGCCTCGTGGCCTCATCATGTGATGGACAGCGCAAAATGCAGGAAGAGCTGAGGGTCTCGCTCGCACCAGAGGAGAAGAACACGGTGGAAAGCCAGTTTCGACAGAAAGAGCTCAGTTGTCAACGAACAAAGGTGAACCGTTTCCATTATAACCTGATGCATTCAAAACTTGCAGCCAAAGGACTACTGCTTAAATGCAGCTCGTATCCATTTAAACGCCATTAAATAGCAGGAGGGGTGACGGGCTGTGGCACATGCCCAGCATGTGACGCCATGCCACGGTGCATGGTTCCCTCATCCTCGTCCTGCCACGATAGCCTATTTGACACCCCATCCAGGGAATTATTATTATTATTATTATTTGAAATATATACTTCTATAAAATTATATATTATTTATTTAATGTTTGAAATTTTTGGAAATGCAGTTTGTGTGGATTTTAAAACGTTTAAAATTTTCAAAGGATATTGGACAAATAAAAATAATGAATATGGGGAGGAAAAACAATTTAATTAAAAATTATATATTATTAAAATAAAAATGTTTAAAAAATATTAAAATACAAAGAATCATAAAATTTTAAAAATAACATAGATAAAATAAAATAAAATAGAATTTGATGTTAAAAAATAATGATGATGATGATGATGATTAACATCCACTAAGATTGAATTGGTCTATCTAACCTTAAGAGGGTAAGTGATTACTTGCAATTATTTATAATTTTGTTTATGTGCTCGAAAAGCATTAAGAGAAGCTTTCCAAGATCACAATAGTTTTGTTGAGTTAAGAGGTTAGGAAGGTTGGTAGTGTGACAAATATTTTGAAAATGAGATCTAATCTAGGTATAGGCTGGAAAATCTAAGAGAAAGTGATTTTCATCTTCAACCTTCTTAGTGTCACAAAGGTGACACACTCTTTCATCCCATGGTGTTTTAAGATTGACCAACGCCCAGTTTCACTATGAAGCTCGTGAGAATTTGTTCTTATCTTAGCAATGCTTATTATTTTCTTTACACTTGTCAAAACAAATAGATAATTTTGATCTTCTAGATTAGGTTGATTACATCCTTATAATACCTTTATTTTATTTTTTCCTCTAACTCTTTGTCACACCACAATTTCTCCTTAAATTTTGATTTGACAAATTTTTTTAATAGTATATTTATTCTACAAAATGGTGCCTTACACGATTCCCCAATAGTTTAGCCAAGACCATGCATCTTTATGCCATACTCGCTTGATTCAATGGTGGTTACGACTCGATTTTGAAGCAATTTTAGGAATCCTCTTGTATTCCATGTTGTTTAACTTGTTCTTATACATTAGGTATGTAGTCATAGTCGTTCTCTCAATGGGGGAGAGGCTTGTTTCTAAGAGGATGGGATAGAGCATATTTCCTTTAATTTTGAGATTATAGGTTATAAAATTCTTTTGTATTTGTTATATCTTTCTCTAGGATTCATGAGAGATATTACAGCCCTAGAATTCACATCCATAAATAATAACATGTGTAACAAGAGTCTCAAAGAGGGGTTTCTTCTTATCCCAAATCCAAAGATCAGTTGATTTACAATTGTTTTCAAGCCCATAATAAGTTTTCCATCTCCCAATAATCCTTTTCTTAATGATATAATTCCAGTTGAGCTTGTGGTGAATATAAATTCCAAGATATTTGTATGAAGTCACTTCCTCCAAGTTGTTTTTTTCATATACAAAAGTATCATAAGTGATCTTGTTGGATTTAATAATCATGACCTTAGTCTTATCAGTATTAACAGTCATACCCATATTGGAGAAAAAATCCTTGAGGATTCTTAGTTGGTTTTCAAGATCATGGGGACTCCTTGCCATAAGAACGATATCATCGGCATAAAAAAGAAGATTGATGACTATACCCATGAGAGTAGGGCCGACACAACCTTCTTTTTCCAAGCAATCTTCTAACTTGTCAATGTATATCCCAAAAAGGGTAGGGGACAAGGGACAACCTTGTTTGACTACAATATTGCAGTTAATCTCTTTTGACCAGCCCTTAGTGTTTTTAAACTTAGCAATAACGTTTGCATACATCCTTATTGCATCAACCCTCAACTCGAGAGGCACTTTGATCTCTTCCAACCTATTCCAAAGGTTTTTTCTAGGAACCATGTCAAAAGAATTTCTAAAGTCAACAAAAACAACAAAAAAGATTGGTTTTAGTATTGTGGAACTCCTCTGCAATGATCCTAAAGGTAACAAGATGGTCCACAATTGAATGATATGTCCTAAACCTAGCCTATCATTTAGCTCTTTTACCATGACTTTCAAGACAAAGGTTAATCTTCTTTTCCAAAATAATTCCAAAAAGCTTGGCTAAAATCGGGCTAATCATAATGGTCCTATAATTAGAGGGAATGTTTCTATCCCCATTTTTAAAAATAGGAACAATGAGGGTTTAGGGAAGCCCTGCTTGACTACTAAATTGAAGAGCTTGTGTATGTGAGGGATAAGGATAAACCCTCAAATTTAAAAAAAATCAGCTTGGTAGCCTTCAATGTCCTTATCTTTCCCATTTGCAAGTCACTTAACCCCGAACTCTATGTCTTCTAAAGAAAAAATTCCATCCTTTGTAGGGACAATAGGAATGGTGTCCATGGCATTAGGGAACTTGTAAATACTTAGGAATTATAGTGCCTTAAGGGAAACCTATTATTTTCTTTAGTATTGTGGTTTAGAATTTGGGTCCAGAACTTCTTAGGATTCAACTTATATAGTTGTGAAAGTTGTTCTTGCCTTTTATTTTTTATTTTTTTATTTTTTTGTATTGGGGAATCAACAACTGGGTTGGGGTCTCCTTTGGTTGTCATTCTTCTTTATCGTTGGTGCCATCTGATCCTGTTGTTTTATGGGGGTTTACCACCTCTTCTGCCTCTGGTAGTTTTGTAAGGGCTTCGAAGGAGTTGGTGTTAGGGTGTTTTTAGCTATTGTTGACTGCTAGTTTTCTCTGCATTTGCTTTCTGCGATTCTATACTTGGGTAAAGCCATCCTTTGGATTTTCTTCCTTGGATGGATTTGGGGGGGCATTGAGGGGGAAGTCTCTGAAGAGGTGTCCATGCTCATGGCATTTTCTGCATCTGAATGGTACATGCTCATAATCTATTGTCTGAGCCCACTCCTCATCTTGGTATTCTAGGGTTATCGATCCTAGCAGGGCTTTGGATATGTCCATATAGACGCATATTCTAGCATAGGAGGTGTATTTTTTGTACTTAGTGGCTTATGAGGATTTGACACGTTTCCCTAGAGTATTGCCTATGCTTGACAAGATTTATTCTAGCCAAAATTATTGAGGTAGGGAATAGAGATGGATCCATACCGGGGCATAGGTGAAGTTCTCTTTCTCCGGGGAGAAGCATTCTGTCCAAAATCGCAGATATAGCCTAGCCGAGTTGTAGAAGTAGGGTCCTCCTTCGAATACACGGTCTTTGTCCTCCATGTTGTAGAATATAGCTGTGAAGAATCCCTTAGAACTCAGTTGGAGCTCGTAGTCTCCCTTGGGGTTCCACCAGGTTTTGATCCATCGAGCTAGGTCTCTTTCCGAGGGCTAGAGGCCTAGGAACTTTCCTATGAGGGAATGATCCCTCATGAACTGGGTGTGCTCTCCTATTTTGTTGATTTTTATAATGTATCTTGATGACGTCTGGGTCTGCGGAATGCATTTTCCTGGGAGCCATGCACGAGATGATTTTGGATGCGAGGTCTCTGCATCCATGTTTGTTCCTATGCTGTCGTTTGTTTCGTCCTGCAAGAACTGCACTCTCAAATGTTGCGGTGGTTCGAATGACGGTTTGCGCGTGCGTGCATTGTGCAGATTGTTCGCTGCAATGTTTCGGTATGAGGGGGCGTATGCCCCCTCTTCAGTTGGCATGTTGTTGCACCACTCAGAGCTGCAGTGCAATATGTGTCAGAGGTTAATAGAGGTGTTCGATTGGGAAGGCGGGGGATTCAGAGAGCATGAAACCCAAGTTGAAACCCTAGTTGCAGAGCAAGAATTTCCCTCCCAAGATAGACTAGTTTTATTTATGTTAATGATATATCAATTTATAATGAAACCATTTTTTAAAATAATTTTAATATAAATTAAGTTTATTTATTTCATCCTCGAATGCAAGTGTCACCCCCGTCCACTTGGCAGGCACCACGAGATCCCCCAATGTGCGAACTGATGACCTAGTGTGCTCCACCTCATCCTCACCTCATGCGAATTAAATAACTTATCCTCCCAAGGCGTCGATCGATTACTTTGCCAACTACTCCTACTCCTCACCTGCATGGCCTCAGTATGATGCACCAATCCACGCACATGCAGAGGATGGTAGAATTGAAGGCTAGTGATTTGACCTCCTCTCCTCATGGATTTTGTCACTTTGTTATCATTGACCCTCCTCGTTATTCCTCCATTTTTCTCTGCAAGCATTGGTTCTCTGTTCTCTGGAGGTGGGAACTCTCTGTTCTCTATAGATGGTGGTGGCTCTCCCCCCTCTCAGCACCCCACAAGCTTAAGATGTTACTCATGCCTCCTCGCAAGTGTGCTACCCCCACCTTGGGGAGAAGTGGCCATGGAGGGCATGCATCCACATCTCCTCCCCAACCCATCATGGCCAACCAGGATGGCTACGACCGCTCTGTCACCAACTCTCTTCAGTTGTTGTTAGACGATTGGGAAGAGGAAGTTTTAGGCTCTCTCCCAGCCTCCTGATGCACTCTCCTCAACCTCTCGAGTGTATTTGTTCAGATACCTCCTAGTTCTCCTCGCTCACCCCACTCCCCCACCGCTCTTCTTCCTCCTTCAACTCCTCCCTCCCCCGACACCCGTCCTCTTCCTTGAATTTTTTAAATGTATATTTTAATTTTTTTAAATATTAATATATAAGTTACATAAGTAAAAATTGAATTGATTCGAGAGATAATAATTAATATCATGATAAGTGTAAATTGATTTGAGAGATAATAATTAATATCATTATCAATTGAAACACTTATTTTCTATTTTTAAAGTCAATACAAAATAATAATTGTTATATTTTTTCTCTTCTTTTCAATATGAGCACTCCATCACCTATTTATATGGAATTATTAGAAAAAAGGAGATAAGAGAGATGCCAAAAAACAAATAGAGTTAGAATCATCAGGAAAAAGGAGTGAAGAAAGAGACTTAAAAGACAATGATTGATAAAAAAAAATTAGACTCTTCAAAGGTACCATTCAATCTCAAATAGAGGACAGATTCTTAGGGTTCAAGAGTGAATCACAGAGAATGAAGGATAGGATTCAAGAAATGGAAAAAACATAAACAATCAACCCAAGAAGGAGAGGTTGAAGAAAATAACAACTTGAGAGATAAGATTAAAGAGCTAGAAGAAAAACTAACCAACAATTTGACCCTCAGTAATCTAAAAAACAAATTGGATATCAAACCCATCAAAGAGGAAATGAATAAGCTAATGGACCTGGACATGGACCATGAGTGTAACAAAATGTTGGTTGTGGAGCTTGATTATCTTCCTGACTCAGAGGTCTTGTGTTTTTCAGCCGTGTTTATACCCCATGAATACTTTACACCCGATAAGTATGTACACTCTTCCATGCGGGGGAGTGTAGAGGGGGGCTACCCCCTCTGCGAGGTTCGGGGGCGAAGCCCCCAAAGGAAAAATTGTCTTGTAAAAGTATATTGTAATTTCATTGTAAATCTGGACCGTTCATTATAAGGTCGCAGATCTAACAGTAGAAATTATGTTAGGGTTTTTTTCTCTAGAAGGCAACCCTCTTTTATGAGGGAAATGTATTGTGGCTATGTATGATGGCTAATATTGTATTCTGAGAGAGGAGTCAGTGAGAGAAAGAAGAGGAAGTTACAGTGGGTTTTGTTGTAGGTTGTATCCCTTCATTTGTTGGATAATAATAAATGAAGGACCTAGAAATTTCTCTAGTGGAAGTAGCCCACACTGGGTGAAGCACGTAAATCTGTGTCTCTATTATATTGTGTATCTTTTGTGTTTTGTTTCCACATTTGTTTTATTTTGTTTCTCCACGGTCCTATTTTTCTAACAACTGGTATCAGAGCGAAAGGTAATTCGCAGGAAAAGAGGGTTTCTGGTTTGAGTGGGAGAAATGTTGAAATATGGAAAGTTTAGGGTCGAGAAATTTAACGACCAAAACTACCTGTTATGGAAGATGCAGATGGAAGATTATTTACATCAGAAGGATCTATTCCTACCATTGGGAGGAGTAGCAAAGAATTCGATGACCATGAAGGACAAAGAATGGGAGATTCTTGACAGAAAGGCTCTAAGAACGATACGATTGAGTTTGGCAGCGTCAATGGCTTTCAATATTTCGAAAGAAAAGACAATGAAGGATTTGATGGACGCGTTGGCTAAACTGTATGAAAAACCCTCGACATCCAATAAGGTATTTCTAATTAAGAGATTATTTAATATGAATATGTCAGAAGGTGGGTCTATTGTAGATCATTTAAATGAATTTAATACGGTTACTAATCAACTAAATTTCGTAAAAGTGGACTTTGATGATGAGGTTAGGGATATTCTAATCTTGTGCTCATTGCCAGAAAGCTAGAGCAGTTTGGTCATGGCTGTAAGTAACTCTGTCTCTAGTTCAAATACTTTAAAATTTGATGATGTTGTTGGTGTTATCCTTAGTGAGGAAATGCGATGGAAAAGCACAGGTGAGACATCAGGTAATGCGTTGAAAATGGAGAATAGGGAAAGACAAAAGGATAGAGGAAAGTGCTCAGGGAACCATGGTAATTCTAGGAAGGGCAGATCCAAATCTAAACTTGGAAAGATAGAGTGATGGAATTGTGGGAAGAAATGACATCTGAAGAAAGACTGCAAAGCTCCAAAGAAACAAAGAGATGGACAACAGGAGAGAAATTAGGAAGCAAATGTAATAGGTGATGTGTTACAAGATGCTTTGATTCTTTCTGTAGATAATATTTCTGAGTCTTAGGTAGTAGATTCAGGGGCTTCATTTCATGCCACACCCCATAGGAAACATTTTCTAGATT
>ML776978.1:861183-913147 GCA_009831015.1 Picea engelmannii
ATTTCAAATTAACTAAGGAAATGTGTCCCAAGACACAGGAGGAGATAGAATACATGTCCAGGGTCCCTTATTCATCAGCAGTTGGAAGCTTGATGTATGCAATGGTTTGCACAAGACCAGATATTGCACATGCAGTGGGAGTTTTGAGTAGGTCTATAAACAATCAAGGTAAATAACATTGGGAGGCAATAAAGTGGATTCTCAGGTATTTGAGAGGTACTACTACTCATGCATTATGTTTTGTAGTTTCAGACACTTTTCTACAGGGATATGTTGATTCCGATATGGCAGGTGATAAAGACGGCAGGAGGAGCACCACAGGGTATGTTTTTACTATAGGTGGAACAACGGTAAGTTGGATTTAGAAACTGCAAAATTTTGTTGCACTTTCAACAACAGAGGCAGAGTATGTTGTTGCTACAAAGGCTAGTAAAGAGATGATTTGGTTACAAAGGTTTATGGAGGAATTGGGAAAGAAGCAGGAGAATAACAGGTTGTACTGTGACAGTGAGATTGCAATTCATCTTGCAAAGAACTCAGCCTTCCATTCGAAGACTAAGCATATACAGTTGAGGTACCACTTCATATGATCCACCTTAGAAGATGGACATTTGAAGTTGGAAAAGATACACACTAGCCAGAATCCTGCAGATATGTTAACAAAGGGAGCAACCAGAGAGAAACTGAGTTCCTGCTCAGTTTCAGTTGGTCTTCAAGAATGAAGATGAAGATGAGAAATTTTCCAGGTCCAAGAAGGTTCAGAGTCTAGCATATACAACAACGGTGGAGTTGTGATATCAGTCTCCATGTGGGAGATTGTTGGTTGTGGAGCCTGATTATCTTCCTGAATCGGAGGTCTTGTGTTTATAGCCCATGAAGACTTTACACCCTAGAAGTATGTACACTCTTCCATGTGGGGGAGTGCAGAGGGGGGGTAGCCCCTCTACGGGGTCTGGGGGGCCTATCCCCCCGATTGGGGGGTTCGGGGGCGAAGCCCCCGAATGAAACATTGGCTTGTAAAAGTATATTGTAATTTCATTGTAAATCTAGACCGTTCATCATAAGGTCGCAGATCTAACGGTAGAAATTATGTTAGGGTTTTTTTCCCTAGAAGGCAACCTTCTTTTATGAGGGAAATGTATTACGACTATGTATGATGGTGAGTATTGTATTTTGAGAGAGGATACTGTGAGAGAAAGAAGAGGAAGTTACAGTGGGTTTTGCTGTAGGTTGTATCCCATCATTTGTTGGATAATAATAAAGGAAGGACCTGGCAATTTCTCTGGTGGATGTAGCCCACACTGGGTGAACCATGTAAATCTGTGTCTCTATTGTATTGTGTATCTTTTGTGTTTTGTTTCCACATTTGTTTTATTTTATTGCTTCGTAGTCCTATTTTTCTAACACAAAAGAGCCTTGAACCTCATACAAAAGAAGGATACACTAGCAATAGTAAAATAATAATTAAATAGTAAATCACAAATTGATACAACTTACCTCATAGAAACAAAGAGGCTAGGAAAAATAATTGATCACAAATATAGGTTGATCCATGTCAAAGTAAGTTGTAATGACCATAAATATAGCATACTCAGTAAATCTACGAGCTTAAAAGGGTCATTGTTAGGGATAGATACCAGAAGGATAATAATAAGGAATTTGAGACACTCATGATCCTTTTTTGAAATTGTCGTGGCGTTCCATGGCAAAAAGGTCCTATGATAAGTTGGGTCCCGAGTGATATTGATATTATTTATCTAGTTGAAACTTGGAAGCATGAGGAGTCTAAGGTCCCTAACATAGAATCATTTGTCTTGTGGTCAGCATGGAACAAAATATCTCGTAGAGGGATATGAGGCATAGCTTTTTATATTAGAAATAACATTTCTCCCCACATTCAACTTCGTAAGATCGACCCCCTCAATCAATACATTTGGATATAAATTTCAGACACCAATGCTAAGAAGATGTATATAGCAATTTGTTATTTTGCACCTATTAATTATACTTTTTATAAGAAAAACAATCTAGATAACAATTGTCCCTATAATAATTTAGAAAAAGATATTTGCAGTTTGAAAAATGAAGGTAATATCCTCCTGCTAAGAGACTTTAATGCTAGGACTGCAACTAAACAAGCTACTCTTTTCAGTATTGATTCCAACCATAATCCTTTATGGCTAGATGGGGACCTTGTTTTATCTAATAGCTACAAAAGAACCTCTAAAGACCTAATTGAGAATTTTTTTGGCACTGAGTTGGTCAAGCTCTGCAACTCTCAGGACCTAATAATTTTCCATGGTGTAATGAAGTAGCCAAACTCCAACGAGATGACTTGTATTCATGGGATAGGTAGTAGTGTTGTATATTATGTGATATATGATACCCCCGTTTCCAACCAAATAACAAATTTTGACCTTTTAAATGACCATGAGCCTGACTCTGATCACAAACCTTTAACCCTAACTCTAAACTTTTCCATGCACATGAGCGCCATTGAAAATAATTATGATAATCAAAGGAATGTGTGCTTTGACAAAAGTAAATTTGACCTTTTCTTAAAGGATTTAAATAGTAAATTAAATCTCCTAACTTATAAGGACAATATTGAATAACTCTATCATAATTTTACAACTACCCTTTCCACTTCTATTAACAAGTTCTCTTTAGAGGTGTCTTCTAAAAAGAATAATAGAACCCTTGGTATGATAAAGAATGTAAAATTGTTGGGAAAACCATTAGGGATGCTTCTAATGAGTTCTTAAAACTCGATAACATCAATACGTACAAATCCCTAATTAAAAGGAAAAAAAGTACTATATCAATAAAAGGCGAGAACAACTTTCACAACTATATAAGTTGGACCCTAAGAAGTTCTGGAGCCAAATTTAAAAGCACAATACTAAATAAAATAATAGGATTCCCTTAAGGGTCTGGAATTCCTACCTTAAAAGTATTTACGAGATCCCTAATTCGATGGACACCATTCCTATTGTACCTTCAAAGGATGAAATTTTTTCTTTAGATGACATGGAGTTCAGGGTTAAGCAGCTTGCAAATAGGAAAACTAAGGACATTGAAGGCCACCAAGTTGAAATTTTTAAAATTGGAAGGCTTAAATTTATCCCTCACATACACAAGATCTTCAATTTAGCAGTCAAGTAGGACTTCCCTAAACCCTGGATGCAAAGACTCATTGTTCCTATTTTTAAAAATGAGGATAGAAACATTCCCTCTAATTAGAGGACCATTATGATTAGCCCGATTTTAGCCAAGATTTATGGAATTATTTTGGAAAAGAAGATTACCCTTTCGCTGGAAATTCACAGTAAAAGAGCTAAAGACCAGGCCGTGTTTAGGAGATATCATTCAACTATGGACCATATTGTTACCTTTAGGATCATTGCAAAGGCATTCCACAATACTAAAACCAATCTTTTTTGTTGTTTTGTTGACTTTAGAAAATCTTTTGACATGGTTCCTAGGAAAAACCTTTGGAATATGTTGGGAGAGATAAAACTGCCTCTCGAGTTGAGGGATAATGCAATAAGGATGTATGGGAACATTATTTATAAGTTTAAAAACACTTAGGGCTGGTCAGAAGAGATTAAATGCAATATTGGGGTCAAACAAGGTTGTCCATTGTCCCCTACCTTGGCCTATACATTGACAAGTTAGAAGATTGCTTGGAAAAGGAGGTTGTGTCGGCCCTACTCTCACAGGTATAGTCATTAATCTTCTTCTTTATGACGATGATATCATTCTTATGACAAGGAGTCCCCATGATCTTGAATACGAACTAAGAATCCTCAAGGATGGTTGTTAATACTGATAAGACTAAGGTCGTGATTATTAAATCCAATAAGATCACTTATGATACCTTCGTATATGACAACCACAACTTAGAGGAAGTGACTTCATAAAAATATCTTGGAATTGATATTCACCACAAGATCAACTGGAATTATAGCATTGAGAAAAGGATTATTGGGGGATGGAAATATTATTATGGGCTTGAAAACAATTGTAAATCAGTTGATCTTTGGATTTGGAATAAGAAGAAACTCCTCTTTGAGACTCTTGCTACACCTCTTATTATTTATGGATGTGAAGTATGGGGTTATAGTATCTCTCGTGAATCCTAGAGAAAGATAGAGAAAATACAAAAGAATTTTATAACCTATAATCTCAAAATTAAAGGAAATATGCTCTATTCCATCCTCTTAGAAACAAGTCTCTCCCCCATTGAGAGCACAACTATTACTAGATACCTAATGTATAAGAACAAGTTAAACAACATGGAAGACAAGAGGATTCCTAAAATTGCTTCAAAATCAAGTCATAACCACCATCGATTCAAGTGAGGATGGCATAAATATGCTTGGTCTTGGCTAAACTATTGGGGAATCATGTAAGACAACATTTTGCAGAATAAAGATACTATTAAAAAAATTGTCAAATCAAAATTTAAGGAGAAATTGTGGTGTGATAAAGAGTTAGAGGAAAAAATAAAATTAAGGTATTATAAGGATGTAATCAACCCTAATCTAGAAGATCAAAATTATCAATCTGTTTTGACAAGTGTAAAGAAAAAAATAAGCATTGCTAAGATAAGAAAAAATTCTCACGAGTTTCATAGTAAAATTGGGTGTTGGTCAATTCTTAAAACACCATGGGATGAAAGAGTGTGTCACCTTTGTGACACTGAGAAGGTTGAATATGAAAATCACTTTCTCTTAAATTGTCCAACCTATACCTAGATTAGATCTCATTTTCAAAATATTTGTCACACTACCAACCTTCCTAACCTCTTAACTCAACAAAACTATGGTGATCTTGGAAAGCTTCTATTAATGATTTTCGAGCACAAAAACAAAATTCTAAAGAATTGCAAGTAATCACTTACCCTCTTAAAGTTCTATAGACCAATTCGGTCTTAATGGACGCTAATCATCATCATCATTTTTTAACATCAAATTCTATTTTCTTTTATTTTATCTATGCTATTTTTAAAATTTTATGATTCTTTGTATTTTAATATTTTTTAAACATTTTTATTTTAATAATATATACTTTTTAATTAAAAAAAAATTCCTTCCGCAGCCTAGATACTAAATAATAATTTAATATGAAGAAATGCATACGAAAGAGATCTGAAGCTAGGGTTTAGGCACTGAAAGCCGCAGAGGACTGTGCCCACAAGATGACGGCACCGCAGGGGCTCACACATCGCCAAGAGGGGGCGCCGACTGGCGTCTCCTACAGCCGAGTCACAGCTAATGAAGATCCGAAAACCAGAATGAACAGACCACCCTTTGAAATGCCTCCAGATATGCGCGCGCAACTGCTGGTCGAAGGGACATTCAAGGATCGGGACATGGATATGGATCCGGCTAAGGAAAACGTCTCTGCAAGCGCCTCGGCCCCTTGGATCCCCGGTAAGTGCATTCCGCAAGCACCAAAAGCCCCAAAATATGTCATAAACTCACCTCGTATAGAGGAGCAGAAACAATACATGAGAGATAATGCCCTGGTAGGAAAGTTTCTAGGGCTATGGCCTTCTGAGCGGGATCTGGTCAAATGGATACAGTACTGGTGGAGACCAAAAGGTCACTACGATCTACAACTGGGATCGAAGGGTTTCTTCACGATCATCCTCCACAATCTAGAAGATAGAAACCGTATCTTTGATGGAGGGCCTTATTTTTACAACTCGGCGGGACTCTTCTTGAGATTCTGGACAGAAAAGTTCAGCCCCGAAAAGGAGGACTTCACCCATGTGCCGGTCTGGATCAGGCTGTATTCTCTTCCCCAGGAATTCTGGTTGGAGGAAGTTCTAGCTGGCATAGGCAACACCATTGGGATTTATGTTAAGTCCTCTGAAGCAACTAAGCAGAGACGCTACACCTCATATGCAAGAATCTATGTTTATCTGAACATAGCCAAGCCGCTTCCGGGGTCTATTACGCTGGAGTATCATGATGAGGATTGGACTCAAACCATTGATTATGAACATATTCCCTTCCGCTGCAGGAAATGCCACGAGCATGGACATCTCTTCCGGGAATGCCCACTCAACGTGACTCACAAGGAAGGGAATCCAGAAAACGGCAAGGACAAGGAAGGATTCACGCAACAGGCAGGGCAAAGACGACAGGGAGGAAGAAAGCAACTGGCTCAGGTTAGTAAAGATCCTTCCACTAGCAATAAGTTTGCAATTTTACAAGATAACCTAGAAGAATTTACAAACCCAGCACATATGGATCCACCACACCAGCATACGACATCTCAAACTAAGGTCCTAGAGACTAAACAACCAGTGAAGAGTAAGGAGTCGGACCCTCCCCCCATGGGCCCGATGAGGGATCTGCCTGAACCGTAGGAGATAGACGATGGGGATGAGGAAATGGAGGTGGAAGAACATGACCTAGCTGGAGTGGATTTGGAGCACCTTGAGCATGCCTATAGACATCAAAAACTTTATACTATACCTAGGGATCAACTCAGGAAGGTGCACAAAGTGTTCCTCAACTCCTCTGTGGGCTCCTTAGCCCGAGCCAGCAAAGCCCTGGGCATCCAGGGTAGTCATACAAAAAACCCAAATAAAGCTCAAAAGGAYGAAAAGAAACGGGGAAGGAAATCAACAAATAAGCTCATACAGGAAATTGGAAGCTTTATGGTAAATTCAGGGCAGATTCACCTGATCTCGGGTAGCTTCCCCCCTCCCCCCCCCCCCCCCTCAGTCATCATGAAAATAATATCTTGGAACATCAGAGGCCTCAACGGACGTAGCAAGTAGAAACTGCTACGAGATCTGATCATAGCAGAAGCACCAGATGTTGTGATGTTACAGGAAACAAAATGTACCTCAGAAGACTTCAATCGACTACTCCCTTATTACTGGAAGCAAGGAGGAGTGGTCTCAATTGATGCCGCAGGAACGGCTGGAGGATTGGATATCCTCTAGAACACCAACATTGTCCTGCTGGAAAACTTTTGTACCACCAGATGGTCTATAACAGTCGATTATAGGCTCATTGGCTCTAACAAGCCAGGACATCTAACAAGCGTCTATGGACCGGCCACTCCAAGAGATAAACATGCCTTCCTTAGAAGCCTAAGTTACTTGTCCAACCTCACACAATACCACAGATGGATAGTGCGGGGCGACATTAATATCATCCGCAGCCTGGAGGAAAAAAAAGGTGGATCACGAAGACTGGATCGAGACTCCAGCGACTTCAACAACTTAATAGATGACCTTCGGCTAATTGACTTAGAGGCCAATAATGGCATTCACACATGGTCCAACAGAAGAATAGAACTGCACCAGATCACTTGCAAAATAGATCGTTTCCTTGTGTCAGAGCCACTCATGTTGGACGACACTGCAATGGAATCTATTATCTTAAATCGCATCGGATCGGACCACTGGCCCATACAGTTATGGTTGGATGTCCCAGCCACTCCGGGAAAGAAACCTTTCCGTTTTGAACAATTTTGGCTAGATCATCTAGATTTCTAAGCAAACATTCAAGGCTGATGGAAGGAGGCAGAAATCTCCTACGGATCTAAAATGTATAGGTTCCAGCAAAAGCTGAAGAATCTCAAACAAAAGCTAAAGTTCTGGAACAAGCACACTTTCGGCAGCATCTTTGACTCACAAAAACAGCTCATGGAGCAAATGGAAGAGATTCAGTGCATAATTAGAGAGCAAGGACTCACAGATGAGCTCAGAAGCCAGGAACTCAAAGTGAACCAACAGATCGCAGAAAGGAAAAGACAGGAAGAGATACTATGGAAACAGAAGTCGCGTATACAATGGCTCAAGGAAGGGGAATGCAACACTAAATTCTTCCACCGAACTACTATCCAGAGAAGGCGATCCAATAAGATCATGCATCTCATCTCAGAGGAGGGGGAGACTCTTCACTCCCATGCTGACCTGGAAACAAATTTGGTTGAATACTTCCAAGATCTTCTCACAGAACCCATTACAGACAGACATGAAGCAATCAACAAGATTACAAGGCACGTGCCTACCCTTGTGACTTAGGAACAAAATGCAGCCCTCCTTAGGCCCTTCACCATCGAGGAAGTAGATCAAGTGCTCCAATATACCCCCAAATGCAAGGCCCTGGGCCCAGATGGCTTCACCAGCGATTTCTTCCACTATTTATGCCCGATGATTCGAACGGAGGTCTGGGAAATCCTGGAAGACTCAAGGATCATGGGAAAGGTCCTTCGAGCTTTCAATGCCACTTTTCTTGCCCTAATCCCCAAAGAGGGGCAAGCAAATAGACCCAAGTAATACAGGCCTATAGCCCTTTGCAACGTCATCTACAAACTCCTCACAAAAGTCATCGCCCGAAGACTCAAGCCGATCCTTCCAACAATCATATCCCCAGAACAATCGGGGTACGTCGAGGGCAGACAAATCCTAGATAGCATCATTTTGACACATGAGGTAATTCACTCCTTGCAGAAAACCAAAACCCCAGGGATGCTTCTAAAGCTGGACATATCAAAAGCCTTTGATAAGCTCAGCTGGGACTATATGAAAGCAATGCTTATAGCTTTTGGCTTCGATCAAAAATGGGTTACCTAGATTTTAAATCTTACCTCCTCAGCCTTCTTTTCCCTGCTAATCAATGGTGTTCCCTTGAAACCCTTCACCCCTTCAAGAGGAATTAGACAGGGCGACCCCCTGTCTCCTTTCCTCTTCATCATCATGGCGGAAGGACTTAGTAGAACCATCCACGCTGCTCTAGAAAACAACCTTCTGACCAGTCTTCCCCTGCATGGCATTTCCCTGCCTATCTCTCATAGCCAATTCATGGACAACACCCTCTTGATGGGAAGCCCGACTGCTCGAGAAGCCAACTCACTCAAGGAGATTCTCCAAAATTTTTCTGAGGCTTCAGGTATAGAATGCAACAAGGATAAGTCTCAAATCTTCCTTTTCAATACACCCCCTCCAATTCATCTTCACATCTCGGAGATCCTTGGTTTCAACAGAAGCTCCCTTCCGTCCAAATATCTAGGCATACCCCTGATTGACAACACCCTCGGGAACTCCTCTTGGGAGAAACTTCTTTCTTCCTTCTCCAAGCGGCTCTCCTCCTGGACCTATAGAGATTTAAATCTACCCAGCCGTCTCATTCTACTCAAAGCCATCCTTCAAGCCCTCCCGATCTATGCTTTTTTTGTGCTAGCAGCCCCCAGATTTGTTCTCAATACCATCAAAAGCTTGCAAAGAAATTTCCTTTGGAAAGGCCTTAACAAAGAAAAGAAGATATCTTTAGTCAGCTGGGAAAAGATCTGTAGGCCTAAGGAACAGGGGGGACTGGGAAAAAGATATCCCTCTATAATGAACAAGGTCCTTAGTGCCAAAATTTGGTGGCGCTGGTTAAAAAACCCCACAGATCTTTGGGCTAAGTTATGGAGGAAGAAATATGCCCCTAACACAGCAGAGAATAACCTAATTCGATGGAATGGGGATAAAACGGGCTCCTTAATATGGACAGCGGCCAAGCAGAATAGGCAGATTGTCACTCAGCATGCTTTTTGGGAGATAGGAAATGGGGAAACAACTTTGTTCTAGCAAGATTCCTGGCAGCAATGGCCAGCCTTAAACGCTGAGGGGTGGGCCCGCGAAATTTTTTCCCAGGCTATAGGCATGGGCCTAACAAAGGTAGCGGACTACTGGCAGAACAACCCCATTGGGGACACCTGGCGATGTTTGCACCTGGATAGGGCGCGAATTAACTTGGCTCTGCATATCGATCTGGCACCTCTTCAAGAAGCGTTGGCTAAGCGGAAAATTCCCATACGCGTTGGTGAAGACATACTTAGGTGGGGTTACAGACCACAGGGCTTCTTCACCACACAGGAGGCCTATCAAATTAAGACCAAGTCAGACCACTCCACAGACACGAAGATTTGGGGGAAAATTTGGAATCTTAAGCACTGGCCGAAAATCACCCTTTTTCTTTGGCTAGTCTTTCACTCAAGCATTCTTACCTGGGACAATCTCCTGAAGAGGGGGTTTGTTGGACCCTCTCTATGCAATATTTGTGGAGAGGCAGAGGAAACCTTGAATCATCTACTCAATGCTTTCCCTTACACAACATAGGTCTGGGATCAAGTAGCGATAATCATGCGCACCTCGGACCGTCTCAGAGATAGTGTCATCGAAAGTCTTTTAACTTGGAGGGATCGGGCTTTTAGCTCTCCCTACCTCAACAGGGTTTGGAAGCTCTTACCTGGATTTGTCCTCTGGCAAATTTGGAGAGAAATAAATAGGAGAATTTTCATAAATAAGGCTCACCCTTGGAGTCATTGTTGGCGTCAATGCCAACGCAACCTTATGGAAACTCTCCATCTTAGACATTGGACAGATGCTGACTTAGTTTGCTCTCCCTCTGAGCTCCCCATCCTACGGCACTGGACTCCTCTTCCTCCCTCTCAGACGCCCTCCTCCCCCCCTCCAACCTCCCATCCAAGTCGCCCTTCCCTTTGGTCTCCTCCCCCACATGATTTCCTCAAACTCAATTTTGACGGAGCCTCTAAAGGCAATCCGGGAGATGCAGGCTATAGAGTGGTCTTCTGTAATCATCTTGGACACATTTTATCCATAGGAGCAAGCCCCCTTGGGAATTCCACGAATAATACAGCAGAACTCTGGGGCCTTATCAAAGGTATGCAAATGGCCTCCTAGAATAATTATACAAACATCATCGTTGAAGGGGACTCTCAGGTCATCATTGGCCTGCTGCGCAGAATTCTACATGGGGCCAACCCGGACAACATCTCGCCAAGATGGAGGCTTTCACATGGCTTGCAGATCATTGCAGGTCTGCTGCACTCTCAGCAGGTGATCATTACCACACACATCAGAAGGAAGGCGAACCAAGTTGTGGATGAATTGGCTAATTTGGGCCTTGATTGGAGAGGACCAGACCTCTGGTGCTATTCAGCCAAGAATCCAGATCATCCTATCCTCCAACAATGTATTCGAAAAGCTGGCTTAGTAGATGTTTCCCCGGATGGGGTGCTAGTGGGATCCTCGTGGCGACATCTGGGAGCAGACACAGTCCGATGTGACACGGAGCCACGTGATGGGCTCGTGCCGCAGGCTGATGTCGTCCCGGGAGTTTAATTGCAATCAAGTCATGGTAATGGACATTAACACCACCCTTTGCTCCTCTACAGTTTATTCTATGGCTCGGCTCGTCGGTTTGGTGATTGATCCATGTATGTGGTCTGAAGGGCTCCTCCCTTCACAGCGCAAACAGGACCAGGCTTTCTCCCTTCGGACTGTTGTTGTCTCCATTGTTTTTATGCATCTCTGGTTTAACCGCGTCCAGACCCGTCCACCTGCACACATGAAAGAACGGCTTAGAGGCAGGTCGAGGAGGGGCTCCCCCTGGAAGCCCCGTCGACCCCTGGTCTCGCCTTCAGCTTCACCTTCGACCTGTTCATCCTCCCATCCTCAAACTCCGTCCACAACTGCCACCCCGCCACCTACACAGTCTATGCTTCTTCACTCCATGGCCACCATCCCACGAGGGTCGGCCCCGCTTCTGAGATGCCCTCAGGACCCCCGGATGCAGTTCACAGCTACAATGTCTTTCCCTGGACCTTCGAGCAATTTAAGTAGTGCACCACCGGCATATGGTGAGTCTAAACGAGTGCGCCTCCACCCAACGATCCACCTTGACAATGAGCACTTCAGGGATCGACTAGTCATTCTGTATGACTTAGTTTTTGAGCTTAGGAAGGAGGTGGCGGACCTCAAGTATCGCCTGCAGGCTACAGAAGAAAATGTAGCGACCTTTCTTCATATCCTCTCTACTATGCACTTGGATCTCTCCTCGGACCTGGTTGACTCTACTCCAGGGGAGGCACCTGATACTGTTACGGGTGCAGGAATGAACAACATGCAGCGACCAGCAGAAGTGAAGCAGGAGGAAGCGAAATGAAGAGGCCAAGCTGAGGACACAGAGCGTGACGAGAGAAAGGAAAAGTGTTGGGACGACCAGCCGACGTATATCGAAGAAGAACCATGGACAGAGGACCTCTGAGCCACGTGGATAGGCTATTTGCCAGGTGTTTATCTCTTTAGTGTTGTTTGTCAACTTTCCCGAGGTTTATAGTTTAGATGACAGTCAGTCTGAACTTTGTTTTTGTACTGGACTAGTGACCTTCTTAGACTTGTGAACTGGGGGCTGGCTGGACTGGTTTCCCCTCTGTTGGGGCAGTCCAGTAACTGCAACCAGTATATTGCTGTATTTTGACACTTTTATCAGCTTTAGCAAGCTTTTAATATAATATATACTTCTTATTTACAAAAAAAAAAAAAAAAATCCTTCCCATATTCATTATTTTTATTTGTCCAATATCCTCTAAAAATGTTAAACATTTTAAAATCCACATAAACTGCATTTCCAAAAATTTCAAACATTAAATAAAATAATATATAATTTTATAAAAATATATATTTCAAATATATATAATAATAATAATAATTTTATTTGTAAGGTCACAACTAAGTCAACACCAAATTGGTCTATGAGACCTCCTCTGCCCAACGATTTGACTGGTAAAGTCTATAGAGGTATACATACCCTACTCCCCTCTGGATTTGAACTTGTGACCTCTTAGGAGGAAGCACATGTTCTTAACCATTAGGCCCACTCACGTTGTAAATAACATGATAAAGAGATGGTGTAAATTTTAAAAAATATTTATTTCAACGAAATAAAATAATAATATATGTTAATTTAAATATCTATTTTAAATAAATAAAATAATATTATATGTATCTAAAATATTGATAAATAAAATTGCATTGATACAAATAAATGTAAATAAAATATTTCAAATAAATAAAATAATATTGTAGAGATGTTTAGATAATTTCAAATATAATATTTGTTTAGATCTATTTTAATCCTTAATCTATCTAGTGTTCAAAGGAAAATTGAGGAAATGTTGGCATCTTGAGAGATTTGATCCCTCTAAACACTTATAGATCAAATATTAAGTTAGACTAGTTTTATTTATGTTAATGATATATCAATTTATAATGAATTTGTTTTTAAAAATAATTTTAATATAAATTAATTTTATTTATTTCATCCTCGGATGCAGGTGTCACCCCCGTCCACCTAGCGAGCACCATGAGATCCCCTAGCGTGCGAACCAACGACTTGGTGCGCTCCACCTCACCCTCCCCTCATGTGAATTAAACGAATTCTCCTCTCGAGGAGTCGATCCATTACTCCACCAACTACTTTCGCTCCTCACCTGCATGTCTTCAATACGATGCACCAGTCTAGTAGAGGATGGTGGCAATAAAGGCTAGTGATTTTACCCCCTCTCCTCATGTCTTTTGTCACTCTGTTATCTTCGACCCTCCCCATCATTCCCCCATTTTTATTTGCAAGCAGTAGCTCTCTGTTCTCTGCAGGTGGGAGCTCTTTGTTCTCTACAGATGGTGGTGGCTCTCCCCCTTCTCAATGCTCCACAAGATAAATCTCTTACTCATGCCTCCCCATAAGCGTGCCACCCCTACCTTGGGGATAAGTGGAAGTCGATGGCATGCATCCACAACTCCTCCCCAATCTGTCATGGACAACCAGGATAACTATGACCGCTTTGTCCCCAAATCTCTTCGACTGTTGTTAGACGATTGGGAAGAGGAAGTTTCAGGCTCTCTCCCAGCCTCCCGATGCACTCTCCTCAACCTCTCGGGTGTATTTATTTAGATCCCTCCTAGTTCTCCTCCCTCACCCCACTGCTCACCCTCCTCCTTCAACTCCTCCCTCCCCCGACACCCGTCCTCTTCCTTCTGCAACCCACCTCAACACCTCGGCTCCTTAGGAGAATTCTAACAAACAAACCATTGAGACTACTCCAGGCAAGCATAGTTCATTGATGGCTCCCTTTATCAAGAGTTCATGCCTCCCGGTCAAGGAACCAAGCTCAGACAACTCCAACTCCTCCAACAACAATGAAAATGACTTCGGTGGATGCCCTATTGGAGAAGAGATTCCTCCAGATGTCCCTCCAACCGTGACCAACAAACATACACAATTCCCAGGCTTATGTTCATTTTTCAGTTTTTCTCAATTATGAGTTTTCAGTTTTTTGGTCTTATGACAGTAATCAAACAAACAATCTCTCTCACTATTTTTGTACGCTTGGTTTTCCCCCAAAAGGCAGACAAGATGATCATGTATTTTTCCTACTTGGTTTCCTAATAAAGACAAACCTCAGTTTTGTCCATACACTAAGATAAACACTGCGAATTTATGATTATATCTTTACTGTATTTAGAATAAAATAATTCTAGAATCCACCAAAAAAAATTATTTATTTAATGAACAAATTCAATAAATTTATAAATTATTTAAACTTTCATAGAATCTAAGGTACATCTCATCTTATTGTTTTCCTAAATAAAATTTAGTGTAAATATAATATAATAAATTAATATTTTTTGAAAAGTTATCCATAATAAATTAAAATATAAACTTAAACATAAAAAACAATTTTTTGAAAATTATAAATTAAAAAACATATTTTTGCAATCCTTTTTTTTAAATCAATCAACTTTCAATAATAAAAAATTCAAATGAAACACAACAATAATAATTAATTATTGGAAAAGTGTCCAAAATAATACCTAACCATGGAGCTTGGCCATTAGACCTATCCAAAGCCATTATCCCATATGATAATAGCCATGATAATCTACCCTGCATTTTGGTTTTCTACTTTGACTTGCATGCATTGTTTGATTTTGACTAAAGTCAATGTTAATGAGTTAAGGTATTAATGAGTTAAGGTATTAGGGAAGAGGTTATCCATTTTTGGATCTAAGGACTCCACCACTCACCTAAATACATTTTATTTTATTAGTTGTCTTTTAGGTAATTTATTGGAGAGAAATGATTAATGACTATTGATTTGTAAACTATCATAGATATTTTTTTATGAGGTATATTACCTTCGACCTCATATTTATTATTACTATCTTACACTTTCAACCTCATATTTATTATTACTAGCTTAGTGTTTAAATTTATGGAAATAATTGAAATCAAAATGAATTTATGGAAATAATTGAAGTCTAAATGGAAGAACAAGAAAATGAACACACCATCCACACAAATGAACACAAATGTGACATCGGAAATCCAATACTAGAGAAGCCAACTAGAAAGTGAGACCTACACTTCTTTTTCTTAGTTCTTCTTAGTATAAAATGCAAGTACAAAGAAATGAACCCTCACTATAGCGTTGCCATATACACTTTGGCCTTCTACCTCCTCTCCTATGCTTCAATATCCATCTAAGATGTTTTGTTCAATTATGAAACAATAACAAATACTAAAAGATTAAAACCCTTTCTCTTTCTAGAGACACACCTCAATTTTAAATATTAATTTTTAATTATTTCAGGTTTTTAAATTAAGAGATTTTATTTCAAATAAATAAAATAATATTATATATAGTCAAAATATTTATTTTAATCAATTAAAATAATACAAAATTATTTATTTCAAATAAATAAAATGATCTTATATATTAAATAATAATAATAATAATAAAATATTTATTTTAAATAAATAA
The DNA here is from genome assembly GCA_009831015.1 of Picea engelmannii. NCBI lineage: Eukaryota > Viridiplantae > Streptophyta > Pinopsida > Pinales > Pinaceae > Picea > Picea engelmannii. The sequence goes on from ML776978.1 coordinate 876,826, forward strand.
AATAAATTTATATTTCATAAAGAAAATAATTATTTTATTAACATAAATAAAATAACACAATATTTTATTTATACAACCCGAATGAACCTAATGGTTAAGAGCATATGTTTTAGAGGAGTTCAAATCCAAAGGAGGGTAGGGTTTGTATACCTTCATAGACTAGCTTCAAAATAATATGGTAAAGATGATGTAAATTTAAAAAAATATTATTATAAATAAATAAAATAATACTATATGTTAGATTAAATATTTGTTTTAGATAAATAAAATAATACTATATTTTTATTAAATATCGATAAAAATATAATATAAATATAAATGTTTTAAATAAATTAATGTAGATCCATCTAAAACCTTATAGAACATTTTTTTTTTAATAAAAACTTAAGCTTATATTATATAAAGGGTTGTGCCAAATTTCCATATAGTTTGACAAAAAAAAATTAACAAACCGTCCCAACAAAAATACGATTTTATAGAACATTAGTTGTGAATTCATAATCTGGAACCTACACTCCACTTTGATATGGAGAGTCTCCATCCACTTCAATTGGTACTACACCACGACCCCCCTGTTCTTCCTATGTATTTCCAAGACTAGAAACTACTGAAGTTTGGTTGATGGACGTTGATTGAGTTTGTTGTGGAAAAACATATCTCAAAAACTAACATTTTGTTTCCAAAATCTCAAGCATAGGGTGAGATTTACCAATGTTTGTTCCAGTTCCCCCATTTTTACCGATACTAGTTGAAGTGTCGAGGGATTAACTTCAAAAATTTCCTCATGTTGACGAAGGATGTGTTTAATTTTTCTCTATGTGGGTTCCATTTTGAAACCAAAAAAACCTCCACTATATCCAAATCTCACTTCACAACTAAAACCACTACTAGAATTGGCCAAGACATGAGCAATAAAACAATCAATACCAACTATCCACATACAACCCACTAACCCACTTCCACTATTGAAATCAATTGCACAATTGTAGCATTAATAATTGTAACACCCTTGAGAAAACCCACTACCAAATTAGGAAGAACTGGAAAGGAGAGTATAAAATTAAAAATTAAATCTCAAAGTGACAACACACAAAAAACATCTAGAACATCCCGACCATAGATTACCATTAATCCCTTTCCCTGAGGTGGTCAAACTAGAGGTCATAAATTTGCTAGGACCACTAGGTCTCAAACATTCTGCTAACTCACTTCCCAAATTATAAATTGGTGCATAAGTAAAGCATTCTGAATTTCCATACTTGAAATCAAACACACACCCAAAATTGATATAACTAGAGAAGAAAAGAATGTCTTCAAGTTTAAAGCACAAAATGACAGAGTCTAAAAAGTTGAAATGAAAGGTATTGGAAAAAGGAACTTGGAAACTAGAGGAAGTTTGGTTGGTTGATGACTAAAAACCAACATTGAGCATTGGTCACCCAAAATCCACACACCCTTGCTACAAAGAGCCCTCAACACACCTCACCCGAACTCACTTTTGCAAAAAAGAACGAGTCTCATGTTTGGATCCAACTCCTAAGATAACCAATGCTCACACAAATCAAATTGAATGTTCTCCATATCTACATAACTACACAAGTGTGCCAAACAACCGTTCACATGGATATATGAACCTGCACAATGCCACTTGTCCTCTCAATTCAATAAGCTCATCATAGGATTAGGGTATAGGAAACATCCCATTCTCTCCATTTATTAATATTTCACCTTCTTCCAAGCTAGAACCAAACTTTCCCCAGCGATCTGCTTCAAAATTATACTCTCGCTCGATGTATTACACATTATGATTCTAAAACTCATCAAGAATGGCTAGGGAGAGAGATATTACACCAATGAAGACATTATTACCAGTGATATTTTGTTTGATAATAGCCCTAATCAGTAGCATAGGGTCACCCAAGATAATTAACTTCCTAATTCCCTTTGCTTGTGCGAGCTTGATGCCTTTCCAAAGGGTATAGGCCTTATCCGAGTTGTTAGTAACATTACCTAGGCCCCAAGCATAATGGGAAATAGTATTTCCTTCATGATCACAAATTATCCCCTTGCACATGTCGCCCCTGGAGGGATCAAATTTCTTAAGGTGTGAATTTTTAATCATTCAATTCCATGTCATGTATTAATTCTTTCATTAAATGATAAAAAAATTACACCTTAAGAAATTTGATCCCTCTAGGTGTTTTATAGCTCCAAGTTTAAGACAGATTTACGCATTTTTTATTTATTTATTTTCTTGATGTTGTCACCGCATAGATATATACATATGTAGTTATTTATTATTTATTATTTATTAGAAAATATATAGTTATAAATATATTTTGTATTAGAAAATTGTCCCATAACAACATAGTAAGATAAAAAATATATGGCTTGATCCAAATTTTTATGTTTTGAAATTGTTCAAAACTTTGATGCTTAAATACAAAAAAGGCATGAAAATCCTTTGTAAATTTAGAACTTGTAGCCAAATTTGAAATCGTTTTTTGAAGGATAATACACTCCATTTATAGAGATTCTATTTATCTCTTTTGATTGTGCAAAGTTTCCATAATGAAAGTGTACTCATTGTTTTTGAATTCCTCCTGAGAGTGCAATCTACTTGCCACAGAGAAAATTGAGGTATTATGGTCAAGATAAAGACATTTGCGCCTTTTCAAAACTGAATGGATGTCAATGGTTTCACATAATGGGCATTGCTTAGAATGTGAGTGATATTCCACATTCAAATCAATTTTACATAGCACATACAAAATCTCCCTTCCAATTCTTATAGGCATATTAGAAAGATACTATCATAACAACTAGAAAATGACTTTTCAACCTCTCCTCAAACAATTTTCAATAGAGGATAGGAGAACATCAATGGTAGCACAATTTCCATAGTGATTCAAAGATTTCACCTTATGGTTTTCTATGTAGAGATAAATTGGCTTCATAAGGATCTTTGGAGAGACTAGGAGGGTATGAGCCACAAACTCAACATCAATTCCAACAAGACACCATAGCAAATCCTTTAGCAATTGAACACCAGGGTCCTGGATTCAAGGTTGAGGAAACGTATCAAGATAGGTGGAAGGATGCAAAACCCAAATAAATATAGCCCAAAACAAAGCATACCAATTGGGTTCATCTCCACTTAGAATAATCCAAAGGAGAAACTACAAAACCTGACCATTAGACATTCCATAAAACTTTCCATCCAAAACCATTATCGCATTTGTGATAATAACCATGTTGTTTCTCAAGTGATTAGATTGCTTCAACATTGCACAACAAATGTGTGAAGGTACCGCGAGGGTGAAGAACCTTGAGCGTTGCTTTCCCATATTTAATATACCCTACATCTTGGTCTACCACTTGACTTGCATGCATTTTTTGATCATGACTCAAGTTAATGAGTAAAGTTCTTGGAAAGAGGTTACCCATTTTTGGATCTAAGGACTCCACCATCCAAATGAAAGGCCATATTAGCCAGTTGGTCCAGTTATTAATTTAGCTCCTTTTACACATGGAAATATTCTATAATTCAAAATCGTTGGCTTCCTTTTGTATTCATTGGATAAGACTTACTAGTTTGTCATCGGTGGGAGAAAAAAGACTACTAATCTATAAACTTCTATGGATAAATTTACACTACAACTATTCATCACAACAAATCTTACAATGTTCTAAAATATTTTATTATGCAGTTTATTACCTTAGATATCAAATTTATTATTACTAGCTTAGTTCTCAAATTTATGGAAATAACTTAAACCAAAATAAAATAAAATGAAAATGAAAACACCATCTACACAAATGAACAAAAAATGCAACTTGGGAAATCCAATATGAGAGAAAACCCAACTAGAATGTGAGGCCTATGTTTTGCTCTCTTTTTCTTAGTTATAAAATGCAAGTACAAAGAAAGGGGAACTCACTCTGGAGTTGTCATGGACACCATGGATTTAATGGTTACTAAAAAATCTTCTACCTCCTTTGTTATTCTTTAATATCCCACTTCTACATGGTCTACTCAACTATGGAATAATAATAATACTAAAAAATGGGAACTCCTTCTCTTCCTAGCAGCTCAATGTTTAACATATCCTAACAATTGTCTAACGGTAGGGTTAGGCTGGTTTTTCCATGCCTCAACACTCAATTAGTTTTGGGGTTTTGGACCCTCTAGAATCATCTTGAAAGTTCACACGTGACTAGCCCCACATGTGTGAGTAATGGGAGTTGAAATGGCATGCACTAGGTACCCATTAGAGTATTTTGAGTTAAAAAATGGGCCTCAAAACAGAAAATGTGTTATCAACTTCAAATTCAAAAGAACCAATAGGATTCAAGATGATGATGTCAATCATAAGGGTAAATAGTTTTGGTGGGAAATTAAGAAACTATTTTTTTAATCGTATTTTTGCTTATCTCCTTATAGGTTTACTCAAAATTCAAGTGTAGGACCTCGTTGGATGTGGAATTAAAATTTGCATCCAACAAGTTCCTACACTTGAAATTTGAGTAAACCTATAAGGAGATAAGTCGAAAATACAATTAAAGAAAGTAGTTTTATTATTTCCCTTTGATTTTTTTTGTTATTTTAACTATTATTTTATTAGTTTCCTTAAGAGGCCCATTTAAGACCATAAAATGTCTTTAATGATGGTGGTCAACAAATACAAACTCCAATTGAGGTAATTTTTTCACCATTGGAAGGCTTTTAGTGTGTAGAACAACATTGAGGGGTTGGAGCTATGCTTGAAAAGTTTTGACCCCAAAAAGTGTCATTTAATGCCTCAAATTGGCTCGGGAAGGTTTCAGACCCTAAATCACCAAACTGGGACCTACCCCTAAAATGGGCCCTGCAAGCCAATTCCTCCAAACCACCCAAAAATTACCAAGATAGATGACAAATTATATACTAGATCCATTTCAGATCATACCTCTCCATATAGGGAGGCTTTTGGTCTCCAAATATTTTATTGAACGAGGTAAGAAAAATTTTCTTTTACCTTCTCCCTAGAGTACCATTTGGCCTTGCATGGAAGTTGTCATTTCAACCCTATCTACCAGAGTTCATGCTTCCCTTGTCTGGTAGTTATGGACTTCTTCTACAAAACTATATCTTCTGCCAAATCTACTTGAGCTTTTTGTGCTAAGTCCTTTATGGTAGGAAAGAGTTAGGACATGCTCCTTAGTTTCCTAATATAACATGGAAGGCTCATACAGTTTCATATTTTCCACATTCACTATTGAGTAAATGCACATATACGGGAGTAAATTGAGTCGGTAGGTATTATCACCCACCTTATCCAATACAAAGGACCATACTACAGAGCCTTGATATTCTTATGAGGACCCTATAACCTTCCTTTGTTCACATGAAACCAAATTCTATCTCCCACCTTGGATGTTTTCTCAATTCTATGCTAATCATGTTAAGCCTCGTACTTTTCTCATGACTTATTCAATGTCTCATGTACTTGAAAATGGACCCACCTAATATATTCAAAAAAAATAATTATACTTTCATTACATCTCCTATGATGTCTTCCCTCACTCCTAGTTGGCCTTATACAAAATCTAAGGGCAAAGGCGACAAATAACCAAAGAAATTTTCAAAAGGGGAATTATCAGTAGAAGTGTGGACTCCTTTGTTATAAGAGTGTTGAGTATAAATCAAAATTTCATCTAGGGTATTTGGATGCTTCTTATTGTAACCCCTCAAAAGTTGAACCAATGTATTGTTGACTACTTATGTCCATCCATCTATATGTGGGTGAAACAATGTAGATCTCTTCAACTTGGTGTCCATCTTCTCCCAAATTTTGGTCCAAAAGGCACTAAAAAATGATCTAGTATCCCTATCTGAGGTGATGCTCCTCGGTATCCTAAAGTACACCCAGACCTATTCAAATAACATGTTTTTTTCTTCTTATCCTTTGGTGGTATTTTTACAAGGCATAATAATGCACATCTTGTTGAACTTGTCAACTACCACAAACAAATAGTCATGTCCCTTCTTGGTTGTTATCAAACCACCCAAAAAATCCATGGAGATGTTACCCTTGGGTCTAGTGGGTACAATTAAGGGATGGTATAAACCTTGTTGTTACAACAAAGTATGCATCCTCTAATAAACCAAGCTACATCTTCTTGTATCCTGGACCAATACACATATCTTTGTAAGTTGGAAACTGTCTTCACAACAACAAAATTTCCTTCAACCTTGGAGGTATGAGCCTCTCTAATAAATTGTAATCTTTCATCTTTACAAACACAGAGCTTATCTAGCTTGTAGAGAAATCCATTTTGGAGATGACAATAAACCTTACTGATACCTTCTTCTACATGAATTTAGAGGCCCTATAGCTACCAAAACACCTCTTTAAATTCCTCATCTTCCATGTATGACTCTTTGTATGCATCATGGGTAAAAGGCTCCATGTTCATAAGAGTTCCCAAAGCTATAATATTGGATGTGGGTGGCCTTGAAAGTAGGTCTGCCAATTTATTAATGCTTCCCTTCTTATATTTGACGACTAGATGAAACTACTACAAAATCCCCATCCACTTGTAGTGTTCGATTTGTTTAAACTTACTATGGGCCTACACATAATGCAGTGGTTAATGATCAATGTGGATATTGGTTTCCTTACCCATCTGATAGTGTTTCCACTTCTTAATAGCTTGAACTAAGGCACAGTTTCTTAACATATGTAGGGTAGTTCAAGACTCCACCATGAAACATTTCAAAATGATATCACATTGAATTACCTCCCTATGTTAACACTATTCCCATAGTATATCGATTTGCATTTGTCTTCGCTTCGAAAGGCTTTTGCAAGTTGGGCAATGCAAGCATTGATTCTTGAATGATATTTCGTTTCATCTCATCAAAATATTTTTACCAAATATTTCCCCACTGGAGAATCTTACCAGTGGTTATTATGGCATGAAGTGGCATAGCTACAACAGAAAAGGACACTATAAAATTCCACAACTATTGCACTTCCCAAAAATTCTCCTAACTTCAGTGACATTAGTAGGAACTAGCCACTTGAGGATGGCCTCCATATTCATAGGATTTATCTTGAGTTCCCCTACACCAATCACCTACCCCAAATACATCAAGGATTACTAAGCAAACTCACATTTCTTAAGGTTATGCAACAACCAATTCTTTTTCAAAGTCTCCAACACCTACATGAGATGTGATATGTGCTCTTCCTAGGTAGAGATATAAAGTAATATACCATCTAATTACATTAATGTAAGACACCCAACCCCCTAAGTACCTTTTTAAGGGATGGGGTAGTAAAATTTTGCTCTTTCTTAATCATTCCAAGGCCTATTCTTAAGGGCACCAATGTCTCATTCTCGACAAGAGGTTTTCAATGACTACAAGTATGCCCAAATATGATCTCAAAGTCAAAATTTATGGCGTTCCAAAATTCTCGAGCCTCCATTGGCCCAAAGCCACCTCACTAGCTCATGGAATCCATGTGAATTCTTAATACTTGTGCCATCTGATGTGTCATATTCCATCAGTCACATTAAGTTCACGCACCCAATTCTTGACTTATCTTCATCGTCGTTTGGGTTTTACTCCCACGGAGCCTCAAACACCCCAACACTAAAAGTTTTGATGATGATCCCATGTTGGGACTACGCCAAATCCTTTTGTCCTTGGGATGAGCATCCTACGACTCTAATTATGTCTGAAATCCTAAATTGCACGAGGGTTAACACCCCTAACATCTAACGTTCACAATTTGACAGACCTCAAGTTGCTCATCTAACGACTATGCGTAAGTCGGCGACAACAACTCATGTGATATTTAATTGCTCATCCCTTTCTCACTTCTAGAATAGACAGCTAGGGCCCACAACAGATCGATGATCGATATTGAATTTCCACCCTACACCAACCAACAATATAGATCTTCTTATCCTTTCGTCGTCTTCGACGTTCCTTACCAACGCCTATCAGGCCAATCTCTTACACCCCAATGCCATTACGCCTGGATCAATGGTCCAGATCTCATCGTCCCATCTCCATCGATATCTACGACTCTCGATGTGTCACCGATTTATTTCATCGTCGACATTCTCCTAACTTTCCATCCTTCTACCCACAATGAAGATACCTTAGACATCGATAGTCCATATTCACTAGCCTGTAGATCCAACGACCATAAATAAAAAGAAGGTCGAAAGGACCTCGTTGCCCAATGGGGGCCACTTTTATCTCATCTGCCAATTACGTAGTGACATCTTTCACTACTCAACCACATCAGATGCCATGCTGAAATCCTCACATCATTGTGACATCCACCTCTCTTGGAGGAATCTCAAGGAAATTAATGACGAATATCTCTCTCTCCAAACAACATATCAACAACTATTGTTGTGTCAGTATCGATGCCTTTATCGTCATCGAAATTTTTGGCTGACACACGACCTTGCCAACCATTCAAACTCCAACAAACAACCAAGATATAACTGTGTCCAGATCTAATCGTCCAACTCACGGTCTATGCTACAAAGGTTTTTGGGTCCTTCAGGGACCACTCCTGTCTCATCAACCATTCAACTGGTGACATGCATCACCCCTAAGGACATGCTAGTTTCCCACTCATCCTAACACGTGGCTTTTCCACTGCCTGCCACCTGGGGTGAGACATGGTGCAGTATTTGCTTGACATGTGGCACCATCACCACCTAATACGTATCATTCGTCTTCCTATGAATTATCATCTATTGACACATGGAACCATCCACGTTGCCCTCTTAAGCCATTTGTTAGGAGATCAAAAATCTATATCTCCTTTTGAGGTTCCTCCGAACACGATAGATTAACGGTCCATATATCCTCTTGTAGTTCCTCTGTTCATGACAGATCAACGGTCCAGATCCCCTCTTTGAGTTCTCCCATCAGATTATTTTCATTCTGGTGAACCAAACCACTATGAAGAACCCCCTGTGATGGATGACATATATTCTTTCATGATTCCCATGACCAACGATTGATATTTGATCAATGGTCTACATGCTCTCCTTTCCAGCTAGACCCACACTCATCCCGTCGACCAATCAACTATCGACACACGTCAACATGCTGACGCAATAATGAACACCGTCTCACTCTTCCACCTTGACCTGCCAAGTGGGACACCCCGATGATCAAAGGCTAAGGTTAAACTTTCCTTATTACATATCTACGGTCTATACTCAACCTCATAGTTTCTCCTTCAAAGTTTTTATTTGTGACCGCTTGAAATTTCTCTGTGAAAGTCCACTCCAAACAACTCTTTTCAATGTATTTCACCCTGATATAATGACAACTAGATACAATAGTGGTATATATTCTACCTCCATGCTTCGATGGGTCAACGACTATCATTGACTCAAAATACAACTCTCCATACATCATATCCTACTCTGATGAAGGGTCGGTATCTATTTGCTAAGTCGATCCAACGAGTGTGATTCCTTCAGGATGAAAAACATGGGTTTTATACATAGCATCAGTCCATATATGGACTTAGCCATTCAAAAAAAAATTATAAGTATTTTCTAAGGTCTTACTATGCCTTTAAGAGCTCTCTCCTTGCTTCAAAAAACTACAAAGGCATTCCTACTTCACCATTTTAGGCGGAGATTCACATCCTACGAATTACCTATACCAAGAAAGGGGATTCCACAGAAGAGTTGAGACACTTTCAACCCCCTAGAGGCCTCTCTCAGGAACTGAGACATTCCCATGCATGTCTTAGGACACACTGTCCATTCCTCCTAGGGGTATCTTGCATTATTATTCTATAAGCCTATTTGTTTTTCATAGGTATCACACTATAACAATACTTTTCTATGCACCCAAGAGGCACAAACATATCGATATATCTAAAAATTCTATTCAAAAGATGAAATCGATTATACTATTCCTTTAATCCATTACGATAAAACATAAGGTCCTCCTTCTCATACACACAATACACATGCAATTCAATTCATACATATTATTATACAACTACAATAACTTCCAATAGAACAATATCAACACCATTGACCAGGTATACACAATTACAAACAATCAAAGGCATCTAGCCATACCATTAATTCTATTACACAGAGTATATGTGTAACGTCCCTGACCATCTCTTGCCGAGCCATGCTACACCAGAGAACTCTTATTGTTCTCTCTGCGAAACATACTATAACATACCCAACATCCAACTGAGCTATGCCACATAAATTTTTCGAACTGCATGCAATTAATATATACACATACAAAACTCTTGTGGAAGCATTATATATAAAATTTAAACATACAAATGCATCTATAAATACATGTATTCACACCGAAATAACAGTAAACATATACATGCAGTATATACAGGCAATGCCCGTAAAAATAAACACAGTTATAACCACACATATGATAACCCATAAAATAAGAACGTAAATAACAATGCAACATGTAAATTTATCACACAATTGACACTTGTCTTGGTAATAATGTCACCAACTGCGTGCAGACCTTCCATGAACCTCCCAGCCTTAGACCACATTGTTCATCACTCTCAAGAATGAGTCACCCTCGAGCTGGGACTAAACTCCACCCGGGTAAAGGGATTCCTATCCAGGCTAAGGCTCATAGACAACAGGAAAGACTCCATCTCAAGTGCAACCTCAAACTAAAAACCTACAGTCTCTCATTCCCCGCATGTCTGTCCCACCTAGGAAGTGTGCCCCTTCTCTACTCAATAGTCCTTCGGTTGCCCCACTTCCTTTCCGAGCTTCAGCAATAGGCCGGACAAGAAGTCTCAGAGCACTATAGTTGCAGTTCAACACCTTCAAGAAATTAATCCCCAACAATTCTATCACCCATAGAATTGCTCACAGGCATGACAACCCGCCTCTTCAATATCCCATGGGCCTGACAACTTGCTTCTTCAGTCCAACTCCCAAGCTAAACAAATACACCAATAGAAAATGTCTATGGATACAAATTCAGGTACAATCATGAAGATACAAAGGATAGCTCAATGGATGTGTGCATGCTCATGGATGATTGACTGGATGACTCAATGATGGAAAATATGGGAAAATGAACTAAGTTCCCACAATATGTATGCATGTCCCCAAGTTGACACTTGTCATGTTGGGAGCTACTTTGGCCCACTTGTCCCCAACTTTAGAACTTAGGATAAAATGATTATCCATACTTTATGATTTAAGAAATAGTAATATAATATTTTATTTTATTTTTAAAGCTCCCTAGCTTAGCCCTTTTCCTTAACTTTTGGCCCTCCCTTTCCCTAACTAGTGAATTTTAGTCCCCCATCTCTTCTATCGTGGTCGGTCTGCACGCAACGATGTATTTTATATTAATCATGAGACATATACAAAAATAGGCGCACTGGCCTTTAACATCTAGGCTCTCCGACCTAAACAAAACATAAGCATCCTAGCTTATAATAACTGGCTCACTAGCCTATAAAACATGTCATATACACAAAGGATCCCTAGCCTCAACATCGCATGCACTTCAAATGTTGTGCGCGGTATCCTGGAATGTGCACACTTCCTCATTTTACTATGCAGTACATGCACACACTATGCCATGAAATGTGCATACAAAATTATATCAAACAAATCATCAGCTTAAGTACATTTATATTTATATTTACAATTGGGTTCAGCCTAGGGATATTACAATCCCCTCCCCTTATTTTATGCACTGTCCTCAGTGCATCATGTACACACATACAACAAAATTTCAAAAATCCTCAAAAAGATGTGGGTATTCTGCTCGCATTGCATCCTCATGCTCCCAAGTAGTGTCCTCAGGATCGTACAAGGTCCATTGGACCTTTACAAGCCCTATGGATTGATTCTGGAGTTGTTTGATTTTCCGGTCCAGAATGTGCACCGGATGCACTTGGAAAGCACCTTCTTGCTCCACCTGGATCACATTCCAATCAAAAACATGATTAGCATCAGGTATATATTTCTTGAGTAATGATACGTGGAATACATTATGAACAAACATAGATGTAGACAATGCAATCATATAAGCTACTAGACCAATCCTTTCTAGGATTTCAAATGGCTCACAATAGCGAGCTGCCAACTTTGAACAATTTCCCAATTTCAGGGAACTTTTGTTGGCCTTCACTTTCAAGAATACATAATCACCCACTTTAAATTCCCTGTGATATATTCCCTTATCAACATAATTTTTTTGTCTGTCTTGGGAAACCTTTAAATTTTATTTTATTTTTATCATTTGATCCTACATTTCCCTGAGCAAATCTGGCCCAACCACTGCTCTATCTACTGGGTTATCTCAGCTTACTGGTGTGTTGCACTTCCTGCCATAAAGTGCCTCAAATGGGCTCATCTTTAGAGATGCTCAGTACCCATTGTTATAAGCAAACTGTACCAAGTGCAGGTAGTCTTCCCATTTTGATGGTTTATCCATCACATACATCCTCAACATATCTTCAATCACTTGGTTCACCCTCTCTGTTTGTCCATTTGATTTTGGATGATAAGCTGTACTAAAATTCAAATTTGTTCCAAAACCACTAAATAACCCCTTCCAAAATTTTGAGGTAAATTTTGGATCTCTGTCAGACACAATTGTCTTAGGTATTCCATGTAATCTAGCAATTTCTCTCATATAAACATCATCAACATTGGCTGCCTTGTGAGTGAGCTTAACTGGAATAAAATGGGCAGCCTTAGTAAGTTTACCCACCACTACCATGATAGAATAATGTTGCTTGTTTGTTCTCGGTAGTTTGGTAATGAAATCCATGGTTGCAACTTCCCACTTCCACTCAGGAATGGGTAATGGTTGTAGCAAACCAACTGGGTGTCTATGTTCAACCTTTACCTTTTGGCATTCCAAACATTTGGCAATAAAACCAACAACCTCTTTCTTCATGCCTGGCCAAAAATATCGGCTCTTGACAACTACAATAGTTTTCTGATATCCCGGGTGCCCAACATAAGGTACATTATGCATTTCTCCCAATATCAGATTTTTAAATTCATTAGAATTTGATACATAAATTATGCCCTTGTACATGAGAATTTCATCATTATCTAGCTTGTATTCTTCAATTTTCTGCTGTAAAATACCTTGTTGTAATTTTGCCACTAATTCCTTGTATTGCAAATCTGATTTGGTAGCCTCTATAATTATGTATTTCAAATATGATTGGTACATGCTAATGGTTGTAGCATGTAATTCATGAACTCTTCTGTTGAGTGCATCAACCACTTTGTTCTCTCCCCCTTTGATATGCTTTATATCAAAGTCATATTCGCTTAGAAATTCTAACCATATGTTTTGCCTAGCATTTAGAGTTGGTTGATCAAATAAATATTTCAAACCATTATGTTTTGTTCTCAACTCAAACCTTTTCCCCATGAGGTAGTGTCTCCATTTCCTTAAAGCATACACTATGGCTGCCAATTCCAAGTCATGAGTGGCATAGTTTCTTTCATGCTCCTTCAACTTCCTTGATTCATAACATATAACAAACCCATTTTGACTAAGGACTCCACCAATTCCTTCTTTACATGCATCTGTGCATACAATGAAATCTTCATTTGGGTCTGCAATCCTTAGTATTGAAGCACTTGTCAATAATTGTTTCAAGTGTTGGAAACTATTTTCACAATCCAATGTCCACTGAAACTTCACACCCTTTCTTTGCAAGGAAGTGATTGAGTGTGCAATCTTTGAGAATCCTTCAATAAATCTCCTATAGTAGCCTGCAAGGCCCATGAATGATATGACCTTTGTCACATTCTTTGGAACTGACCATTCTCTAATGGCTTCTATCTTCTCAGGATCCACTGTTATCCCATCCTTTGAAATGATATGCCCCAAATAATGAATTTGCTTCTTACAAAATGAGCATTTTCTCAACTTGGCATACAACTAATTCTCCCTTAATACTTGAAACACCATCCTCAAATGATGTTCATGCTCTTCTTCTGACTTAGAGTATATGAGAATTTCATCCAAAAAGACAATGACAAACTTGTCTAAATATTCTCGGAAAACACCATTCATTAAGCACATGAAAACAACTGGTGCATTTGACAAACCAAATGGCACCACTATGAACTCATAAGGACCATACCTTGTCATGAAGGTGGTCTTGATGATATCTTCCTCTTTAATCCTTACTTGATGGTATCTTGACCTGATATCTATCTTTGAAAATATCTTTGCATCCTTCAATTGATCAAAAAGATCATCAATCCTTGGCAGAGGATACATGTTCTTAACAATCACTTTATTCAACTGTCTAAAATCAATGTGCAATCTTAATGTTCCATCTTTCTTCTTCACAAACAAGACTGGGGCACCCCAAGGTGACACACTTGGGCGTATATACCCCTTCTTCAAAAGTTCTTCAAGCTGCATTTGCAACTCTTTCAACTCTGGCGTACTTATTCTGTAAGGGGTCTTTGATACTAGAGCTGCTCCAGGCATTAGATTTATAGAAAAATCAATATCTCTCTTTGGGGGTACTGGTACCTCCTTGAACACATCTTCAAAATCTTCCAGGATTGCATGATATTCCAAGTTTGACACCTTATCTTTAGGTGTCTCTTCCATATGTGCTGCAAATATTTGACACCCTTTTCTGTAACATTTCTTCAGCTGCAAAGATAAAATTTCTTGGATGGTTACTGCCCTGGGAATTCCCTGCACTTTCCTTAGGGTCCCTTCCTCATCCAAGAAAGTAAATGTCTTTTTATGACAGTCTAGGATGGCATGAAATTGGTCCAACCATTCCATCCCAATTAGGCAGTCATAGGAACCTAAATGAAAGAGGCTCAAATATGCCCTGGTGTTCAGTCCATTCATGTCCATAAGACATTACTTAAACCTCTCATTAATTTTTCTTTTGGCTCCTATAGCCAGCTGCACCAAGCAATATTTTCCATGCTTGCTTCTTGGAAAATTCAAACTTTCCACCATCTTAGGATCTATATAACTATGACTAGTTCCTGAATCAATTAAAATAGAAATGGTTTAGTTGTTGATCATACCTTCCACTTCAATCATATGTGACTGATACTCTGCTTGCTTGTGGTCCAGGGCTGCATAGATCCTTGACACATTTATGCCCATTCCCTCCACTGTTTCAGCTTGCTATACATTGTGAACAATCCTCCCTTTTTCACCTCCATGAGGAAAATCTCTAAACATGTGATCCCCTTTACAACCCCAACATTGAATAGGTGGTTGCCTTGGCCTTTGAACCCCTGTCTCAATCGTTTTGGGCTCTCTTGGAGTTTGATGTCCCTATGGATTATTTCTGAAGAACGGTGGCTTAGATCCCTTCTTCCTTTGATCGACCTTGAATTTCTTTTTGTCTTCTCAAGCTTTTTGGAAATTTGGCCTTGCTTTCTGCTGATCATGTAGGCATTTAGATCGCCTTATGGTCTCCTCCAATGTATTTGGATCATCATACTGTATTTTTTCACTGATGAAGGATGGTAATCCACTCAAATACCTTTGAATCTTAACTGTCTCATCCTTGATGAAAGAGACATACTTCAGCAGTTCTAAAAGCCTTCTCTCATATTCATCAATGGTCATACTCCCAAGCTTGAGTTCAAAGAAATCTTTCATTTTCTTGTCATAGTATCTCTTAGTCAAGTATTTCTTCTCAAAATACTTCTTGAATTCCCTCCAAGTAACACTTTTTTATTTGATGTGTTGCACCTACACAAGATGATCCCACCACATGGATGCCTTTCCCTTGAGTTGATAGATGGAAATTCTACCTTCTGCATGAGAAGAATAATTATGCAATTGAAAATACTTTCTTATGCCCAACAACCATGTCTCTGCATCTTCATCCTTCTTGTGCTCACCATCAAATTTAGGAGGTTTGATTTTGTTCATTTTTCCTTGTAGCTCATTCCCCCTAGACCTATTATACTTACTGATAGGGGATGGACTTGAGCTGCTATGTTCTCTCTTATTGGAACTCCTAGGGGAGTGGTGGTGATGTCTGCTAACACTTCTTGCTCTTCTTTTCTCATCATGAGACTTGTGACTTCCCGATTTGCTCAAGCCACTCTCCTTATCCAATTTCTTTTCTATTATGTTCAAGCTCTGCAATAACTTCATGTTGAAGTCATCCTGTTGCTCCTTGGCTGTCATAAGCCTTTCATTATCATCCTTAAGGCTTTTGACATCCTTCTGCAAATTTTTAATGGTCTTCGCCATATTCATGTTTTCATTCCTTTCTTCTCCATGTCCATTGGAGTTTGTTCCTTCAATGCCCAAATGGACATCCATCCCTCTGAATTCATCTTACTGGATTTAATTCCCTTGTACCTCTTCCATTACTCTGGACTCTAAGATGATCTTGATCTAGTTTTTGTTAACTCTACAAAATGTGCAGCCAACAAAACTTTGTCAGGCTAACTATTTCAACAATTTCATGAAAATATGAACCATTCTAGTTCAATAATATATATCATAATTCTTTCTTCTGATTTCCTGGAAATTTGAATGCCTAGATCAATTTTCTGGGTGAATAATTATATTATGTTGTCCAAGACCTTTCCAACGCCTACTCACATGCTCAATTATGAGTCTTGAGTAGAAAGTCATGGTTATTTACAAATTTCCCATTAATTTTTTTTCTGTTCGTTTTTCAACTTGGCGCAAATCTTCACTGTAAATATGCATTTTTGCACCTAATCCATTGGAATTTTCATAGGATATCAATTGGGTTTTCTCATATACATATTATGGACTCTCTGTCCAATTTTTATCTCTTTATGGGTTCTTGGCTTCTAGTTACAGCCTGCTGAAGTTCTAGGCCAATTTGTGTTTTTGGTATGGAATGCTACAGGTGCCTTATTTTCCATATTAAATTATTTTAACATGCCCAAAAATTTAATTGAACTCTAGGAATTTCTTCCATGGCTCAATAGCTTTCCATTGATTTCTCCTGCACTTCAATCTGATTCTGAAGCATAAAGTTATGGCTCTTTGAAGTTAGATGGGTCTTAAAATTTACCCTTCACTGTTTGTGTTGTAACTTTCTCATAAAAGCTCTGTTTGACGAACAATTTACACCATTAGAAATCTCTCTCCGATCTCTTTTATTTGAGTTGCAAAGACATAGTTTACCTTTAGTACAGCTCTGTCTCATGGTTTTTGAGTTGCTAAAAATGCTCTTAAGGGCCTAAAAAATGCGCTGCAAAAAGATGACGTTCAAATGATATAAAACATCGTGGGAAATCATTGGTTTTTTGTTGTTGTTCACCCTTCAAACAAATTTGTGCACACAAATTTCAACCTGTAACCCATATTTATCATGCACAGAAACAACTTTAAAATTATTGTGTATCACACACTAATTAAAGTGTGCTTCACACACTTTAAAATTATTGTGTATCACTCCTTTGTTGCACCAATAACTGCGCACTACTTTTGTGTAGCGCGCCAATATCTACCACGCGCAGTTTTGGGACTGTGCGTTGAAATCCACCGAACGCAATATATTATTATTATTATTATTATTTTATACCACGCGTTGATATTCCACGCACATTTCACTCGACGCACTGCACCATGCCAAAGTTTAGTACACCCCACTGTGCACCATTCACTAAATTTCCGTGCAACCACATTTACCCACATTGCGCGCACAACTACCATAATCCACTACGTTGTGCCAACACTACGCACACCATGCGCGTCATTATTATGTGTGTGCACACTGCGCAATGCTAAATTTATTGCGCGGTCCTGTACACCAACATTTTTCCGCATGGTGATGAAATTTAGCCGCACGTCTGCACACTAACAATTTTCCGTGCGACACCAAAATTTACCGCGCACACTAGCACGCCAATATCTTGCCGCGCAGTGCCGAATTTTACCTATCACAAGATTTTCACTACACGTTATACATTTTAGTGTGCCCACCTGTGCACATCATTTATATGTGCATCAATTCCTTGTGAATTCCACTGCAGAAATTGGGGCTTTTGCTTAACATTTTCCCCAATTTACCATAGACATTATGCAACTATAAAATTCATTCAATTTCACCCCAATAACACCAGTTCAATCTATGCAACAACAAATCGTTGTAATTTGACATTTTTGGAACGAATTTATCCAAAATCAATTCGCGAAATGAGAATTTTAACCACTAAACTTGCTCCATCTGTCATGGATTCACTGTAACTTCAAATTCGACCCATTCTAGATACGAATTTGCTAGAACATTTATTAAATCGAGAATATCCCATCACTTCATCGAATTTCTCCATTTTCTCATGAATTTAACAACAGAATTTGGGGCTTTTCCCAAATTTCGCCTAGTTGTTGTTACTTTTTACCATGGACGCTCTACAAACTGAAATTTGACCACTTTGAAATAAATCCTCTATGACATTTTGCTTCAACTCAACTTTCTCGGCCCATCCAGGCTCAGTGTTGAAAACTGAAGCTTTGATGCCATGTTGTAACGTCCCCGGCCATCTCTTGTCAGGCCACGCTACACCAGAGAACTCTTACTGTTCTCTCTGCGGAACATATTGTAACATACCCGGCATCCAACTGAGCTATGCCACATAAATTTTTCAAACTGCATGCAATTAATATATACACACACAAAACGCTTGTGGAAACATTATATATAAAACGTAAACATACAAATACATCTGTAAATACACGTGTTCACACCAAAATAACAGTAAACATATACATGTAGCATATACAGACAATGCCCGTAAAAATAAACATAGTTATAACCACACATATGATAACCCATAAAATAAGCGCGTAAATAACAATGCAGCATGTAAATTTATCACACAATTGACACTTATCTTGGTAATAATGTCACCAACTGCGTGCATGCCTTCCATGAACCTCCCAGCCTTAGACCACACTGTTCATCACTCTCAACAGTGAGTCACCCCCGAGATGGGACTAAACTCCACCTAGGTAAAGGGATTCCTAACCAGGCTAAAGGCTCATAGACAATAGGAAAGACTCCATCTCAGGTACCAACTCAAACTAACAACCTATAGTCTCTCATTCCCCACATATCTATCCCACTTAGGAAGTGTGCCCCTTCTCTTCTCAACAGTCCTTCAATTGCCCCACTTCCTTTTCGAGCTTCAACAACAGGTCGAACAAGAAGTCTCAGAGCACTGTAGTTGCAGTTCAACACCTCCAGGAAATCAATCCCCAACAATTCTCTCACCCAGAGAATTTATCACAATCTTGAGAACCCACCTCTTCAATATCCCACGGGCCTAACAACCCGCTTCTTCAATCCAACTCCCAAGCTAAACAGATACACCAACAGAAAATGGCTATGGATACAAATTTAGGAACATTCATGAAGATGTAATAGATAACTCAATGGATGTGTGCATGTTCATGGATGATTGACTGGATGACTCAATGATGGAAGGAATGATGGAAAATAATGGAAAATGAACTAAGTTCCCACAATATGTATGCATGTCCCCAACTTGACACTTGTCATGTTGGGAGCTACTTTGGCCCACTTGTCCCAAACTTTAGAACTTAGGATAAAATGATTATCCATACTTTAGGATTTAAGAAATATTAATATAATATTTCTTTTTTTTGGCTTAAGCTCCCTAGCTTAGCCCTTTTCCTTAACTTTTGTCCCTCCCTTTCCCTAACTAGTGGATTTTAGTCCCCCATCTCTTCTATCGTGGTTGGTCTGTGCACAATGATGTATTTTATATTAATTATGAGACATATACAAAAATAGGCACACTGGCCTTTAACATCTAGGCTCTCCAACTTAATCAAAACATAAGCATCCTAGCTTATAATAACTGGCTCACTAGCCTATAAAACATGTCATATACACAAAGGTTCCCTAGCCACAACATCATGTGCACTTCAGATGTTGCGCGCGGTATCCTAGAATGTGCACACTTCCTCATTTTACTATGCAGTACATGTGCACACTTTTCCATGAAATGTGCATATAAAATTATATCAAACAACTCACCAGCTTATGTACATTCATATTTATATTTACAATTGGGTTCAACTTAGGGATATTACAATATGAGATACTTATATTTTCACAAGATGTAGCCAGCCAAATGATTGTGGGTGTTTTCCTTTCCATCCAACCATAGGATTTTCATGCTCAGTCACTTCTGCTACAGGCCACCCCTGTGCCAAGCCATGATATCACCAGAGAAGCCTCTACGCTTATTCACGCGTTCTCTCACAAGAACTTTCTCTTCTAGCTCGGGCCTCTTTGAGGTTTATCAGATGCCTTCCCGGTATCAAGCTCGTAGCCTCTCAACTCATAATGGGTTCTTGGGTTCTCAGACCAGTCCTGTGACAAAATCTCTTTTCTAAGACTCCCCTCTTCCCTTTTGGAGGCTCAAACTTCTCTCTCTTCCTCATGTGTCTCCTGGACATAAAAATCCTAGGGATGGTTCTCGATCTGTCCCCTATCTTCTATCAAAAGGCACTCAATTTCCACAAGGTTCATCTTGGGAAGTGTGTGATATGGTACTCAATGGTACCTCCTGGATGGTTGTTTCCATTCTCCTAGATAGGTCTTCTCATACCTCCATTCATTGAGGTGGTTGGTTGCTCAACCACAAGTCCTTTTCTCATTAACCAACATACCTTGTCACCAGGACTAAGTAGAAGTCTGAATATTCCAAAATATCTCAGCAAGGAAGTTTGGGTCATTTTGGCATAATGAACCCCCTCTCTAGGTTTCCTCTAGTGGTCTCATGGTTAGTACTCAAGGCTTCACCCCCACAGTCACTTGTTGGTAGTTTCAATTAGACAATAACATAGTTATAATATTTGCATGCCATTACATGACAATCATAATTATGATTTATTAAATATTGGGGGGAGGAGGGGGGGGTGGGGGAACAAGGGTCTTACAGTTCCCCCCTCTTAAAGGAACACCATCCTCGGTGTTATTTTCATCTCATGAACACCTTACATGCCTTCATCCAATTGCTTCAACAACATTGTTCCTCTCCTGAGTCTGGTCCTTCTAGACTCTTGGAATTTCAATACATGCCTACAACAAATATAAAATAACAAGCATATTAATCCAAATTCATGCAAATCACTTTGTCGTTGTTCATAACTCAAGGGGAAAAAAATCACATATCAACATAGTACTTATCTATGTAGTTTATGGATCTACATCCATATGAATGTCATGTTTACTTGGCTCAATGTTTTCCTTGTCATATCCATTGTGTGCATGATCCTAGTCAACATATAACAAAATTTTAAAGAATCCATTGAGTCTTTCACATGAGTTATCAAAGTCTCCCCTTCCTTGTAGTCACTCACCTTTTGGGCTTAGGCTCATACATCCCCTTCTTTTCTATACATCCCCTCGGGTGATCCATCTTGCATGTCGAGGATTTCTCACACGAGAAGAGCTTTAGATACTTTGATGAGTCTTACAACTGAAGTATATCTGAATCTTTATCTGTCAAGGCATCCCTTTGTCTTTCTCTACCAAAAGCATCCCTTTGTATTTCTCTGTCGAAATCATCCCTTCAACCTGTGTTACCACAACACAACATTCTTTATGGTGGTCATGACTTATCACAAAGTTCTTTTGTCACAAAAATATCCCTCTTTCATGCTTTCTTATTGGACAACCACTGCTTGTCCTCCTTGGATAGATATTTTCATCTCACCTTTGTTCACATGCATACATAAATTTGTGAGATATTTTCATTAATTTTCATTCAAAAATTCTTCCCAAATATGTTACCCACAGATTTTGAAATTCACAATTTCATTTTTAGATCTGTTCCACACAAAACCATATTCATAAGTATGAGATATTCCTTCTCATAACAGTTTGGCTTAGCAGGTATTGGTCTTCCTTATGGACTTATAACACTGCCATATCGAATACCCTTCTCCCTACAATTCCATCTCCACATAGCCAAACAAATTGTTAGTGTCTCATGCACATACACTTTCATTGCACACTTGTAGTGGTTTCCAAACAATTTCAAAATTGTGCACATTAGCAATTAAATCATTTTTATCTTATTCGATAACATAAAGAAAAAAATGCATGCACCATTTCATCATACCAAGCCTTTTCAAATTCCAATCAATCATTATATGTATTTTATTTAATGTGCCAATGTCCATGGCCACATTCCTACAGACAATGCACCCTTGCATTGATTTATGATTATCGCCTTTCAAGTTAGGCACTTTTCCATGGTGTGTTGGGTTTCAACCAACCCCTCACCACATGGATTCTCTATCCACATTCAATATTAGAACAAGGTTGTTCCTCTTTCTTTGAGTTGATCATAGTCTTAGATCATTACTCATGAAATTAAAAGTTTTACATGAATACCTTTAAGCATGCTTTCTTTACTAGTAACTAGGGTGCCAATAGTCATGGACACCCAATACCTTTCTTTACAATGGTTACATTCCAATAAATCATTGGAAGATCCTTCTTCCATAATGGGTAGTCCATTACTTACCTTCTCATGCATCTCCCAAATGCAATCCATTCACCATGTTGTTTATGAACACTTTTTATTCCCAATCATTCCTGGTTTTCATGACACTTCGTTCATGAATTTTCTTGCAAGGACCTTAATTCATCATTGACTACCATATATCCCTCTCCCTATCCTTCAAGTTCCTCTTCCTGAATTATACCCTGCTTGGGTATCAATGCATACCACATCCACTCAAAATTATTATTATTATTATTATTATTTTCATATTACTAAAATAATAAAATAGTTCAGAAGGGATTCTCACCCAATGCTTTCATATCTTATACCACATAGGTATGAACACTTTTATACCTATTTTGGCTGCTAGACCCTTCTTTAACATTACCTCATCAATGGTGTTTCATGGGAACTCTCACGGTCCCTTTCATATTTCTATTTTATCAGCAACCCTCTTACATTAACTTCTACTTATGGTTATCCACCATTGGTAGCTGTCCTTTTTCAACAAATTCAATCATTTCCTACACATAACATGCATTATCACATTCAAAACTATGTCAATTTTCATGTAAATAACAATGCATGTATCATAGTATTTAATTCACAAAACATTTTCAAATTGTCCTAGCATATATTTATGCACTTCATCACATTATCCTTAATGTTTTCATGAGTGCAACACAATCAAATTTTAGTTGTTTCTACAATCATATAACTATCAACATTCTCATGCCAAAACATTTACATTCATTAACACATCAGTTCATCATCCCAAAGAAACTTTATGGACAACAAGAAAGAAGTTAAGGGACTCTTCCCTTTTTCCAACTCCTTCTACATGGCCCGGGACTTTCATTCCAATTGAATTATTCCAAGGCCTCACTGTCTTTATTTAACATGGCTCAACCAAGCCTATTCATTTACATATACTTATTGTCTTATTTTCCTTTTACTAGTTGTACTTGTTTTCACGACTGTTCTTTTAAGGCTTACAATTTTTTTAAGAAACTTAGAATTTTAAATTGAGAAAAGCATTCCTCCTCCTTTCCTCCTTATATGCTTCTATAATCTACCCCTTTTGGGAATTTCCTTCTCTATTCCTTGAGTATTTTTCAACCAAGTTTCATCTTGAATTTTTCTAGTAAATCAACATGCTACAACAACAAGATTTTAGTTCACAATGAATTATGAACCTATGCATTCTACACATTACCATTAGAAATCAAAATGATCAACATTCATTTCAATATATTTCACTCATGCATGATATTTTTAAATGTAATCCAAGATTCTTGTACAAATAGACTTTGTAGTCTATTGTCTAATTTTCCAATAGTAATTAAGATTATAACTCCATTCTCCTAACATCGTTCTCTCGCAGTTCCTCCACATGGAACTGTCTCATCATGCAACTTCCTTATTACATATCCATCACTATCTGAGATGACTTCAAGCTCGAGTCAGCCTCAACTTTATCATTTCAAATTCTTTCCCAATATTCCATAAGGAATATAAGCTTTCATTCTTATTATGAATTCCAAATACTATTCAAACATGTATCTTTAGGTTATCAACTTGCTTTAAAACGGTTCTTTCATACATTTAACCACACACACCAACGTTCTATGTGTCAACCATAGGCACACTTTGTATATTTCTTTACAAATTATTTTAATTCATGATTAGTCACAATCATTCTCATATAATCCTCAAAGGCATAACCATGTTTCCTTTTATCATGTTATCAGAGTATCCCTGCTCCTTTTCTCTTTCATCAATTTATACTATCTTTTTCTTGAGGAGATGGAACACATCCTCCTCAAGTTATTATTCAAAACAAAACAATCATGACTCTTCAAAATAGAGCCAGCCATGCATTCATGGTATTTATTCAATGCTGGAAAGTACAATTCTTTCCTTACTCCCCTCTTACTCAGGAAGTCATATCATGCCTTCAAGCATATATGTATATACATATATATTATGTATATACTTTGCTTGCACACTTTTGCCTCATTCATTCAGCTTTGATGGGAGCTCATGGTCATTTACATGACTAGTCTCACATATATGATCATACTTAGGCTTACCTCTTTACAATATAATAGCCAACAAAAAGGTCACACATGCTTCTTGCTCTTTTATCGTTTCATATTAGCTCTTTTAGAGGAATGACATACTTCCTCCAGTTATTATCTAAACAAGATGCTCAACCCTCCAACATGTTAGAAAAAAATGATCCAAGAGAAATAAAATAAAAAAAATGTGGAAACAAAACACAGAAGATACACAATACAATAGAGACACAGATTTACATGGTTCATCCAGTGTGGGCTACGTCCACCAGAGAAATTTCTAGGTCCTTCCTTTATTATTATCCAGCAAATGAAGGGATATAAACTATAGCAAAACCCGTTGTAACTTCCTCTTCTTTCTCTCATAATGTCCTATCTCAGAATACCCTTTTCGCCATAATGCATAGTCGCAATACATTTCCCTCATAACAGAGAGATCCCTTCTAGGGAAAAAAACCCTAACAAAATTTCTACCATTAGATCTGTGACCTTATAATGAACGTTCCATATTTACAATGAAATTACAATATACATTTACTAGGCATTTTTTCCTTCAAGTGCTTCGTCCCAGAACCCCCGTCGGGGACCCGCTTGCCCCCGAATCCCCCAGTCGGGGGGATATCCCCCCCAGACCCCACAAAGGGGGTACCCCCCCTCTACACTCCCCGCATAGAATATTTTACATACTTCTGGGGTGTAAAGTCTTCATGGGGTATAAACATGGCTGAAAAACACAAGACCTCTGAAACATGAAGATAATCAGGCTCCACAACCAACAATCTCCTACTTGGAGACTGATCTCAACAACTCCACCGCTGTTGTATATGCTGGACTCTGAACCTTCTTGGACCTGGAAAATTTCTCATCTTCATCTTCATTCTTGAAGACCAACTGAAATTGAGCAGGAACTCAATTTCTCTCTGGTTACTCCCTTTGTTAACATGTTTGCAGGATTCTAGCTCGTGTGTATCTTTTCCAACTTCAAATGTCCATCTTCCAAGGTGGATCATATGAAGTGGTACCTCAACTGTATATGCTTAGTCTTTGAATGGAAGGTTGAGTTCTTTGCAAGATGAATTGCACTCTCATTGTCACAGTACAACCTGTTATTCTCCTGCTTCTTTCCCAATTCCTCCATAAACCTTTGTAACCAAATCATCTATTTACTATCCTCTATAGCAACAACATACTTTGTCTCTGTTGTTGAAAGTGCAACAACCTTTTGTATTTTCAAAATCCAACTTACTGTTGTTCCACCTATAGTAAAAACATACCCTATGGTGCTCCTCCTGCTTTCTTTATCACCTGCCATATCTGAATCAACATATCCTTGTAGAAAAGTGTCTGAACCTCCAAAACATAATGCATGAGTAGTAATAACTCTCAAATACCTGAGAATATACTTTACTTCCTCCCAATGTTCTTTACCTGGATTGTTCATATACCTGCTCACAACTCCCACTGCATGTGCAATATATGGTCTTGTGCAAACCATTGCATACATCAAGCTGCCAATTGTTGATGAATAAGGGACCCTAGACATGTGTTCTATCTCCTCCTATGTCTTGGGACACATTTCCTTAGTTAATTTGAAATGGATGGCCAAAGGTGTACTAACTGGTTTTTCATTCTGCATTCTAAATCTCTCCAACACCTTCTCTATGTACTCACCCTGAGACAATGTCAATTTGTGATTTTTTCTGTCTCTTGTTATTCTCATGCCAAGGATTTTCTTTGTAGCACCCAAATACTTCATCGCAAATGAATTTTCAAATTTATTCTTGAGAAAATTTATATCCTGCATATTAGACCCTGCAACAAGCATGACATCTACATACAATAGCAAGATAATATAGCTTCCATTTTGTAGCCTTTTAAAATAAACACAGTGATCAGAATGACATCTACTATAACCTTGTTCTATCGTAAACCTATCAAACTTCAAATACCACTACCTTTGAGCTTGATTTAATCCATACAAGCTCTTCTTCAACCTGCATACCAAATTTTCCTTCCCTTTAACCTCATACCCCTGTGGCTACTACATATAAATCTCTTCCTCCAAATCCCCATGGAGAAAATTTGTTTTTACATCTAATTGTTCAAGATGAAAATATTCTACTACCACAAGACTTAAAATAGTCCTAATTGAGGTCATTTTAACAACATGAGAAAATATTTCATCAAAATTTATACCTTTCTTTTGTGCAAACCCCTTTACAACAAGTCTAGCCTTGTACCATTTTATTCCTTCAACTTGTAAACCCATTTATTCTGCAATGCTCTTTTTCCTGTAGGAAACTAAACCAAGTCCCAAGTATGGTTATTTACTAAGGAATCCATTTTTTCTTTCATGCCTTGCTCCCACTTCTTTTTAGTGTCTACCTGCCTTGCCTCTTGATAACATTCTGGTTCACCAGAATCAGTCAACAATAAATAATACAATGAAGGAGAGTATCGTTCAGGAGGTATACTTAACCTGGTAGATTTTCTAACAACACTTGTAGGTGTTTGAGGTGCCTTTTTCTCCTGTTGTTGTGCATTTTTATTTTTGATTCCTTTGGAATTTATTTTTCAGTGATCTCATCAAGCACTGTGTATTCTTGTTTTTCTTTTTCCTGTTTCTTTCCCTGCAATTGATCTTTGTACATGACCTTCTCATTGAATATGACATCTCTACTCCTAATGATTTTTTTATTTTCATAATCCCATAAGAGATAACCAAAATCATTAACATTGTATCCAATAAAGGTACACTTCTTGGATTTTTCCTCAAGATTTGTTCTATTTTCTTTATCAATATGGACAAATGCTTCACAACCGAAAGTTTTAAAAAAAATATAGTTTAGCTTTTTTCTTGTCCATTCATCCTCTGCAATTATACCATCCAAAGAGCTTGGAGTTCCTCTGTTTATTAAGTAAAAAATAGTATCTACGGCGTCTGCCCAAAACTGTGAGGGAAAACCAGCATGCAATCTCATACTCCTTGCACACTCCATGATTGTCCTGCTCATCCTTTCTGACACACCATTTTCTTGTGGTGTTCTTGGAACTGTATTCTCTCTACGAATCCCATGGTATGAACAATAATAATCAAACTCCTTACTGCAATATTCACCTCCATTATCTGATATGATACACTTCAAACTTTTTCCTGTCTCATTCTCAACCAAAGCTTTCCATTTCTTAAAAGTATCAAAAACATCAGATTTTTTTCGAATGCAATAAACCCAAGTTTTTCTAGTTGCATCATCAATAAAAGTAACATAATAAAAAGAGCCACCAAGAGATGATACCCGATATGTTCCCCATATATTTGGATTCACAAGCTCTAATCTTTCATTCTTCTTTTCTTTTTTGACTTTGAGAAATCTGACTCTCTTTTGCTTTCCATAAACACACTGCTCACAGAATTCCAAATCAATTTGTTTAAGATCTGGAAACAAATTTATTTTGTGAAGTATCTAAATTCCCTTCTCACTCATGTGTCCCAACCCATGATGCCACAATGTTGTATCCACTCCTGTAGAAGCTAAAGATATAGAAGAGTCAGTATTACCAATACATAAATACAATGTACCTATCTTCTCTCCTTTTTCTATCACCAATGATCCTTTGATGACCTTCCATGTCTTATTTGTAAATATGGATATACAACCTTCACTTGCCAACTGAAGTTAGATTTTTCCTTAAATCTGGAACATGTCTTACCTTTTTCAACTACCATTGTTTTCCATTATGTTTCTTTATTTTTTCCTTTCCCATTCCAACAATTTTGCATGGTGCATCATCACCCAAATGAACATGTCCAAAATCACCTTGAACATAATCTAGAAAATTGTCCTATGGGGTGTGGCATGAAATGAAACCCCTGAATCTACTATCCAAGACTCATAAATATTATCTACAGAAAGAATCAAATCATATTGTAACACATCACCTGTTACATTTGCGTCCTAATTTCTCTTCTATTGTCCATCTCTTTGTTTCTTTGGAGCTCTGCAGTCTTTATTCAGATGTCCTTTCTTCCCACAATTCCAACACTCTATATTTCCAAGTTTGGATTTGGATCTTCCCTTCCTATAATTCCCGTGGTTCCATGGGCCCTTTCCTCTATCCTTTTGTCTTCCCCTATTCTCCATGTTCAATGCATTACCTGATGTCTCACTTGTGTTTTTCTGTCGCATTTCCTCACTACGGATAACACCAACAACATCATCAAATTTTAAAGTATTTGAACCAGAGACAGAGTTACTTACAACCATGACCAAGCCGTTCCATCTTTTTGGCAATGAGAAAAATATTAGAAGAGCCCTAACCTCATCATCAAAGTCCACTTTTATAGAACTTAGTTGATTAGTAACTGTATTGAATCCATTTAAATGATTTGCAACAGACCCACCTTCTGACATATTCATATTAAATAATCTCTTCATTAGAAATATCTTATTGGACACCGAGTGTTTTTCATACAATTTAGCCAATGCATCCATCAGATCCTTCGTTGTCTTTTCTTTCGAAATATTGAAAGCCACCGATGTTACCAAGCTAAGCCATATCGTTCCTAGAGCCTTTCTGTCAAGAATCTCCCATTCTGCGTCCTTCATGGCCATTGGCTTCTTTGCTACTCCTCCCAATGGTAGGAATAGATCCTTCTAATATAAATAATCTTCCATCTACATATTCCATAACTGGTAGTTTTGGCCATTAAATTTCTCGACTCTAAACTTTCCATCTTCCGACATTGCTCCCACTCAAACCAGGAACCCTCTTTTCCTACGAGCTACCTTTCATTTTGATACCAGTTGTTAGAAAAACAGGATCACGGAGCAGTAAAATAAAACAAATGCGGAAACAAAACATAGAAGATACACAATACAATAGAGAAACAGATTTACATGGTTCACCCAGTGTGGGATACACCCACTAGAGAAATTTCCAGGTCCTTCCTTTATTATTATCGAGCAAATGAAGGGATATAACCTAAGGCAAAACCCATTGTAACTTCCTCTTCTTTCTCTCATAGTCTCCTATATCAGAATACCCATTTTGCCATAATGCATAGCAGCAATAAATTTCCCTCATAACAAAGAGTTTCCTTCTAGGGAAAAAAACCCTAACATAATTTCTACCATTAGATCTGTGACCATATAATGAACAATCTAGATTTACAATGAAATTACAATATACATTTACAAGGCAATTTTTCCTTCGGGGGCTCGCTTGCCCCTGAATCCCCCAGCCCAGGGGATAGCCCCCGCAGACCCCACAAAGGGGGTACCCCACCTCTTCACTCCCTCGCATGGAAGAGTGTACATACTTCTAGGGTGTAAAGTCTTCATGGGGTATAAACACGTCTGAAAAACACAAGACCTCTAAAACAAGAAGATAATCAGGCTCCACAACCAAAACAACATAGGGTCAACCATGCATCCATGACATTATCCAGTCCAAGAAAGAACTCTCCTTTCCTTACTACC
Organism: Picea engelmannii; assembly: GCA_009831015.1. Classification (NCBI taxonomy): domain Eukaryota; kingdom Viridiplantae; phylum Streptophyta; class Pinopsida; order Pinales; family Pinaceae; genus Picea; species Picea engelmannii. The sequence continues at coordinate 906,944 of ML776978.1, forward strand.
TCTTTTCTCAATAATTCATGCATACACTCATACATCATACAGGTGCATAACTTGCACATTTTTATATCATTCCTATTTAGTTATTTGATCTCAGTGTCATCCTTCTTTGTTGAGATTTTATGGCCAATCAAATGACAAGTTTCACATGGAAAGTCTTGCAGAAATATTCATAACTATGTTTCCCTTTCTACATGACAACAACCAACAAGAAAACACTCTTTGCTCATCTGCTATAAAAATATTCCACAACCCGAAAATGCAATCTGGGAATTTTCAATTGTGCCCAAGGCAACAAGACAACCAATCTAGCTTCCCTTCATGCCTCAAATCATTCTTGGTCAACATATCTTTTTACCAAGGGAATCCTTCTCTATATTCCCTCTCATTACTACTTGAACATACCAATCCCTATCCATATGGATACCATCCACCTATGGATGTCAGTCTAACCCATAGGTCATCTAAAAAAGGTCCAACACTTCCTTAATTATATCTTGTATCGATCTCTCATTAATCCTTACAGTCCTATGTTCATAAGTCTATATGAAAACATCATTATTAGCATTTTTGTTCATGCTGCCAACTTTCCTGATGTTATCAGATCATTATTGACCAAATTTTTCCATTAGTAGACCATAACTTACAACCCACTACAGGTTATACTATGAGATTTGAAAATGAAAAAGGCTTGTGTGTACAAATTTGCAAGTGAAATATTTATGTGACTTAGGCAATTGAATCAAGATTGAAAGCACATAAACTTATTGAGTTTTTACTTAATATGAGCAACATAAACAATCATAAACAACCATCAATAACAAACACATAACATAGAAAAATGATAAATGAGTTCACCACTCTCTTGGGCTATATCTCCTGGTTCAACTTTCAATGGATCATTTTCATTATATTCTCAAAGTTTCAAAATCAGTGCTTTACAATGCTCATAATGAAAAATAGATGGCTTCAATGGCTCCAGAATGTCCAAAAACCCCTAGTTGGGCTCTTCCTGCACCCGGTTTGGCCAAAAACTGAGAAAAATACAACTTTGCATGTTTTCCCCAATATATTGTTGTCTCTTCTCACCAAAACACACATGTGTGTGACTAACCTAGATCCCGAGCATTTCATGTGCCAAAAAACTAGCATGCGCACCCATTCCACAAATTGTGGCATAATGTTGCATGGTTAGGGAGCCAAGCACCTTTTCAAATGGAGGTGTCGGTCGCATGGCCCATGTGGTCAGGCGCTGACCTAAAATGTAGCACCCGTCGGCCATCCGTTGAATACTCCTACGTGCTGGTGGTCATATGGTATATGGGTATAGTGTAGTGACCAGGGCTGGGGCTAAGCCCCAACCCTTTCTCCGCCCGGATGAACCTTAGTGCAAACTTAAATATAAGTGAAGCCACTATAGGGTAAGAATTATTGTGTAGGCAAGCTGGTGGTCCAGCCTACGCAAAGACTACGCCAATGGTGGAGGTCCCAGGCTTGATCCCTGCGGACTCCAACAAATTTTACACCACACAAGGGTGCCACATGGCATCCCCTAGTTGGGCCATGTGGTACCCTTCTATTCATCCACCTGTATGCCACATGTCATCACTAGATAGGTCCACCTCAAAAACTGCCACATAAGCTGCCAAATTTCCACCTGCCACGTGTCCAGTATGGTCCCACTACCACGTCAACAGTACGGTCTGCACAATCTGACTGTACGGACTATACAGTCAACAATTTTTTGCCTGTTTGGCAAAGTGGATAGAAAATGATATCTCTTACATACGATTTCCATTTGAGCCTGTTCAAGTTATGTTGGGATCGTGAGGACGAGATCTACATAATGAATCTATTTTCAAACAATTCTGAGCACTTTAATTTTTAAGCATATTTTGATCCCCTGGATCACTCCTCCCCATTGGGAAGATTTTGGACCTCCAAAAGACTACTTTCATTCAATCTGAAGATGAGGGTATAGTTCCCTCACCTTTCCAACCTCAATCCATCTAGCTTCGCTTGGTTTTGTGCCTTTAAGACCAACACTAAGGTATTCCACATTCCCTCATTTTGAAGTTCTCATCCTCCTGTGAAGGATTGTATCCTCATGCAATTCTGAAAGATATTTTGACGATAATTCATCTATGGAATGAATATGAACATGCTCTCCTTGATCATCAATCAAAGGAGGCTCTTATAATTTCAAATTCTCAACATTAACAAATGCATACATTTGCATATAAGGAGGCAAATCCAAATGGAAGACATTGTTACCAATCTTTTCAAGAATATTGAAAGGTCCATATCTAATTGGTTTCAATTTTTTACCTTCTCCTTTAAGCCTCTCTTTGGAAATGTAAAGCCAAACTTCATCTCCAACTTGGAAACTGTCATCAACAAGATGCTTGTCATGTCTTGTCTTGTACTTGGCTTGGCTCTTTTCCAACTATTCTTATGCCATTTGATGCACCAATTGAATTTGTTCAATAAACTTATGTTCTCTATCAATGTCATAATGACCATCAATAGCAATATCATTACCAAAGATAAAATCTAAAGGATATTTTGGAATAACCAAAACATGCCTCAAATGGAGATGTTTGAGTCGAAGAGTGCTTATCCCGGTTGTAAGCATGTTGAATGTAGTGTAGGCACTCATCCCAAAGCTTAGTATGTTTGCTACAATAACCACAAAGAAGATGTACTACTTTTATATTCACCACTTATGTTTGACCATCAGTTTGTGGATGAAATGCTATGCTCTTTTTCAGCTTGGTGTCCATGAGTGCCCATAAGCTTGACCAAAAGTTCTCAATAAATCGAGAATCTCGATAAAAAATAATGGATTTGGGCAACCCAAAATGTACCCAAACATCCTGAAAGAACATTTGTTTCATTTGTTCAGCTGTAACTTGCTTCTTACAAGGCATCAAAATACACATTTTGTTGAAACTATCGACCACAACTTAAAGTTAACCATGACTCTTTTTAGACATAGGTAATCCTCCTACGAAGTCCATGGAAATGCTTTCCCAACGACGAGAAGGAATCTTAAGTGGAGTATACGAACCCAACTTTCTATTACTAGGCTTGCTTGTACCACATAAATAACATCCTCTTACATATCTTGAAACACTTTCATTCATTTTAGGCCAATAGAAATACCTTTGCAAATTATCCATCGTCTTGCCTACACCAAAGTGGCCAGCAATAAGAATGTGCTTCCCTTATGATTTTGAATATTTCACCCTATAGAATGCATAGCTTTCCAAGATGATACAAAAGCTTATCATGCACATGGTAATCCAATTCCTCAACTTGGTTAGAATGACCCAAAGTTGCATAAACCTATTTAAAATCAACATCTAAATCATATTGTTTAACATAGCTCTCATGCATGGTAGAATTATTCTTAATAATAACTGAAGCACTAACAATAGGCCTAGAAATCATATCAACAACTTTGTTATAAATGTCTTTCTTATACCTGATAACCAAGTGGATTTTTTGTAGAAAACCAATCCATCTAAAGTGCCTTTCTTGTTGTAGCTTTGTTTGTGATTGTAAGTATTGCAATGGTTGATGATATGTGTGAATGATAGTTTATTTTCCCAACAAATAATGTTTCCATTTTTTCACACTTTGCACCAATGCATACAACTCCTTATCATAAGTAGGATAATTAATCACAACACCATTAAAAGTTTCAGAATGAAAACAAATGGGCTTACCATGTTGCAACAAGACTACTCCCATTTCATAATTAATTGCATTTGTTTGGATCCTAAATGGATGTCTCAAATTAGGAAGTGAAAGAACCGAAGTTGAACCAATCTTCTCCTTCAATGCATCAAAAGATTTTTGTTGCTTGCCTCCCCATTGAAAAACTTGTTTGATGCTTGTCACTACATGTAATGGAGCTTCAATTGAATATAAGTTAGCAATAAAATTTCTCCAATATTGGGCTGCTACCAAAAATATTCTTACCTCTGTCACATTGTTGGGCTTGGGCCAATCCAAAATGACTTTGACCTTAGAAAGATCAATTTTCAGTTCTCCTCCTCCAACAATATGTCCAAAGTAAATAAGTGATGTCTTTCCAAACTCACATTTAGACATCTTTAAAAACAACTTTTCTTTCTTCAAGACATCTAGAACTTGCTTTACATGCATAACATGCTCTTCACGAGATATTCTAAATATAAAAATTTCATACAAGTAGAAAATCACACAATCATCAAGAAAAGGCCTTAAAACATCATTCATAACTGTCATGAATCACTAGAAAATTTGGGGCATTTTGCGATGGCTATTTCGACGCTCTTGCGGCGTTATGTCGTGGATATTGCGTTGAATCTTGAGTCTTTGAAACATCATTTTATGGCACGTGGCAATTTCGACGAACTTAAATTAACGTCGCAAGAGAGACGACCCTAGGGAAATTCTCGCAATTGCGACAAAAAAAGAAATATTGTCGCTAATGCGACAATATAGGCAAACTGAGTGAAACCAACAGTTCATCTCAATTGTGACAACCATTGCGACGACAATTTTTGTTGCCTATATAGCTAATTCATCGTTGGATTTTATGTTGTCGTCGAAATTGCGATGACAACTTTTTTTTTATTTTATATAGCAAATGTATCGCAATAATTTTTGTTGTTGTCGCACTTGCGATGACAACTTTTTTTTGTTTATATAGCGAATGTGTCGCAGGAACGACAACATTTATTTGTTTATATAGCAAATGCGTCACAACAGTTTTTGTTGTCATCTCACTTGCGACGACAACATTTTTTTGTTTATATAGCGAATGTGTCGCAGGAACGGCAACATTTTATATATATATATATATAGAAAATTCACCATAGGAATATTATTGTCGTCGAAATTGCGACAAAAAATATTTATTTAAAAAATATATATTTAAAATTATTTTAAGTGGCAATATTAATATTAATATTACTATATTAATAACTATCAATAGAAAACATTGACATTATTTGTTACTTATATTAATAACTTATTTTGCATGGGGACTTGGTGTTTTGTCCAACAACCAAGCAAAATCTTATGCACTTTGGAAAGGATTGAAAATTTCTAAAGGTTCATGTGCTCAATCATTGGTTGTTGTGAGAGATTCACATACAATCATTAACCATATGGAATTCATTGTGCGCTAAAATAGTCTCATTCAAGGTTACAAGGTTACATATAAAATAAATAATGCAATATAGAAGATGAAATACTCAAAGAAAATGTGTCTAATCTGAAATATGTGCTCGGGTGGTACAACAACTATTTGATAATACTTATTTCAATAGGTGAATGACAATGTATGTCTTTGATGTAAGAGTTTCACATGGTGTATTTTACAAATACAAAACACAATCCTAAGACTCTGACACAACATTAATGACCTTCACTCAAATAGTTAAATAGTAATTAGGCCTTCCAAGTGCTTCAATGTATGGTGATGCAACCCACCATAGAAAACACATGAAGGCATGAGAGGCACTATGATTCCACTATAGGGGAAGATGAAAGGGGACCTATGGGAAAATAAATCCTCTATCTCCAAGTTCATTCTCATAACTCATATTGTTCTACAATGTGCCTTAAATGAAGCCATATACCTTCTTTGACTTATCAACCAATACTTGAATCTATGTAAGAGGTTGGTGGCGAAAGTCTTTTCACATAATAATGGGAGCATGGGTTCAGTAAAATATTCATGCCATGGGAAGTGTAAGAGTCCTACATTCCTCTAGTTATAGGTAATGTCATCCATCATTTCCACCAATGATATCATTTTCATTGACTCTAACATTGTGGGAAGCACTCTAACATTAATTCTCTACATATTTCATGTTTTATTCTCCATTTCCAACCCATATCAATTTGGAAATTAACCAAAATCAACATCAAGAAGAGGAAAATTGTAGACTTTGGATGAAATATAGTGGTTGTAGGTGAGCATATAGGATAGGGAAGATAATGATTCATCATTCATTATCCATTATATACTCTTTATATCCTTGAGAGACAAATATAGTTCTTTTAAGAAATTCTTAGAAAGAATACAATAGATCAAGCTCTTTCTATCCACACTAAAGAGAACTAGAGAGAATAATATATCTAAGGTACCATGAAGTACATAAAGTGAATATATTCCTTATGTTGCATGTTGTAGTGGAAGAGAGTTCC
>ML776978.1:935843-970571 GCA_009831015.1 Picea engelmannii
AAAGGAAACATACCAAGAATATTTGTCTTATGAACAAGATATGGTACTATCCATTTTGAGGTTTGGCATAGAGATTGTTCTTATATACTACACTACATTGCACCATAATATAAGCCCTACACTCCTTGAAAACCATGTAACACAATTCAAATTAGACACAATATTCTTGCGACAAATTAGCTATTCTATTGACGAACTTTTTTTCGTCGATAGTATAGCAAATTCATCGCAAGATTATTTACATTTGTCTCTCTTGAGAAGATGTCAAATGATGCTTGGATTCATTTCATATTTGGTTTATCAACTTGAAATCTCAATTTGATGCTTTGCAAGCTAGATGGACCTTCATTCAAATACAAATATGAAACTTGGAATCATTAACATATCTACTAGAACATATGAAAAATAGGGTTTATGGTTTCCATGATGAATTGATGATGAAATAAAGTGGGTGTGTCTGTCAAATTTGAGTCCAGAAACCCTCCCATATCGTTAAGGCATGCAAATAGTCTATCCAGGTCAAATTTCAATGCATACAAATACATTTTGAAAACATTTCCACATTGGCCCAATTCACATGTCACTGTGGCCCACCTCTAGTATCTTGATGGTGTTGATTAAGAAATAAATGGCATAGAGGGATTTTCATCACAAATATGACACATATACATTATATATACATTAAAAGAACCTAAAATCAAAATGAAGAAAGACTGACGAAAGCCTAAAACTTGTGTCAACCAAATTGGGTACTCTGAAAGAAAATTAGGGTTTATGGTTTACATGATGAATTGATGATGAAGAAAGTAGGTGTGTCACTCAAATTTGAGTCCAAAAACCCTCCCATATCATTAAGGCATTCCAATAGCCTATCCATGACAAATTTCAGTGCATACATAAACTGTTTGAAAACATTTCAATGTTGGCCCCATTCGCAGGTCCTTGTTGTCGGTGTCTAGTCCTCGTGCAATTTATGTTCCTCGTTCCTTGTTCCTCACTATTTTTGCACAAAACATACTAATGGAGTAAAATGTCCCACACAATGACCAAATTAATATCCTCTACATAATTCTTTTGTCTTTTTTCAACAACTATGTAATGAATCTCAATTCTAAGAAGATTCAAATAAGACCTAAGAACATTAAGTTCTTTCCTTAACCATGGGTGACATAACACTATCATTCAATAGTAAAATTGTTACATTTCATTGTTTGGCATTATGTGTATTGAGGGCTTGAGCCACAATATCCACAAAGGAAACATACCAAGAATATTTGTCTTATGAACAAGATATGGTACTATCCATTTTGAGATTTGGCATAGAGATTGTTCTTATAGACTACACTACATTGCACCATAATATAAGCCCTACATTCCTTGAAAAACATGTAACACCATTCAAATTAGACACAATATTCTTGTGATGAATTAGCTATCTATCGACGAACTTTTTTCGTCGATAGTATAGCAAATTTGTCGCAAGATTATTTACATTTGTCTCTCTTGCGACTATATCAAATGATGCTTGGATTCATTTCATATTTGGTTTATCAACTTGAAATCTCAATTTGATACTTTGTAATCTAGTTGGACCTTCAATCAAATACAAATATTAAACTTGGAATCATTAACATATTTACTAGAACATATGAAAAATAGGGTTTATGGTTTCCATGATGAATTGATGATGGAAGAAAGTGGGTGTGTCATTCAAATTTGAGTCCAGAAACCCTGCCATATCGTTAAGGCATGTGAATAGTCTATCCAGGTCAAATTTCAATGCATACAGATACAGTTTGAAAACATTTCCACGTTGGCCCCATTCACATGTCATTCTTGCCCGCCTCTAGTATCTTGATGGTGTTGATTAATCAATCAACGAGATAGAGAGATTTTTCATCAAAACTATGACATATATACATTTTATATACATTAATGTATAACTTGAAAGCAAAATGAAGAAAGACCGACGAAATCCTAAAACTTGCGTCAACCAAATTGGGTACTCTAGAAGAAAATTAGGGTTTATGGTTTACATGATGAATTGATGGTGGAAGAAAGTGGGTGTGTCACTCAAATTTGAGTCTAGAAACCCTCCCATATTTTTAATGCATGCCAATAGTCTATCCATGACAAATTTCAGTGCATACAGAAACTGTTTGAAAAAATTTCAACGCTGGCCCCATTCATAGGTCCCTATTGTCGGTCTCTAGTCCTCGTGCAATTTTCGTTCCTCGTTCCTCGTTATTTTTTAACAAAACATACTAATGGAAAAAAATGTCCCACACCAAGACAAAATTAATATCCACTACATAAGTCTTTTATCTGTTTTCAACGACTATGTAACAAATCTCAATTCTAAGAAGATTCAAATAGGTAACAATATTGATGAAATCTTATACGATCATGATGGTATAAAAATGAAAAATCTTCTCTTGGTTTCAAGAACATTTTATCCTCTACTGAACAAGACCAACCACGTGAATGTGGAAGCTCACATGGCCCCTCCCCTCCCCCTCACATCACTCTCAATTTATCCCCAAAACCCAATCTATAAAATATAAAATAATCAAAAGCAATGTCCTATTAAGATTCATGCATCGAAACTACAAAAACAAAAATTAATGAAGGTAAATGAAATTATGTGTTTCTAAATGATATTTTTAGTCTACCACGTACTTTACTATATTGACAACTATTTTTCAGGTTTCAAATAATAATTAAACAACGTGTAACCTAGGATATAAAAACGTTGCATAAAACTTAAATGTTGGAAATATTGTCATTGATGTCAACAGTCAAAGTGATGATCTATAATGATGAAGTACATCATATGAGATTGTCATTGATGTCAACAATTTAAGTGATCATCTATTGTTAAATGACAGATGACATTGTCATTGATGTCAACAATATATCAGTCAACAAGAAGATAGCAAATGAAAAGATCGGTAACGCAAGCTCAGGAGGAAGAGCGAACAATTAGTCGAAAGATTAAAATTGTCTACAGGTATATTAGTTAGCAGAAGATGTCAAACTATGTGGAGAGATAGACAGTGCAAGCTCATGAGGAAGAGAGAAAAATAGAAGTGAATTGTATGAATATCAAAGATCAGAAGTACAGAAGTATTTCATGTCTATTGTTGATCACGATAGGATCAATAATGATTCATTGATCAATAGATATGGAGTAAGAACAGATTGTAGAGATGTCATCGAGATCAGTGAAAAGACTGAACAGTTGATCAGTGCGCAAAAATGGTGAGAGGCTGTAGCAGTCATCCGATCGGAGTGAGAAGCTCAGCAACCATCCGATCAAGAAGTTGACCCTGAGCTTGAGAATCGTAAAGATATCGTGACCATTGATCTTCTTCAAGAATACCTGTCAGCCGTCAAATCTAGTGGAGTTGTAAGGAGGATAAGCCTAGGAGTTAGTTAACACTCAAAAGTAGAGAAATGATTTGATCTGTTGCATCAAGAGGACACATGGCAAGTGATTGGAATTTTGTTGACTCGCAAATCAGGAAAGTCAAAGACAGTGTTGCATGAACTCACGAAATGAAAAATCACGATAGGATCTGGACCATTGGATCATGGAGGTTCATGGACCATCGATTCGACGAGAGTGGAATATCAAAAATCAGGAAATCAGAAATCAGGTGTTAGGTGAATGGAGCAAGTTGCCTTCAGAAATCCCGAAACAGGAACTCATGGATTGATCTGGACCATTAGATCAAGGTATGACGTGGACCGTTGGATGCAGAGGACATGTGGCACAGTAATACACTGACAAGTGTCAAGTTGATACATCATTTTAGGCAAGTGAAAATCATGAATATGAATGACACGTGGCAGCTAATAGGTTTGTGACACGTCAACAAGTTACGTCACAATGAGAATCCCGAAATTATGACAACCATCCATCTTAATGCATGATTAAGTCATAGCCATCGATATACAATAGTGGAAGGATAGTGTAAGGATTAAACACTAACCATTGATCTGGTTCAGAGATGTAATGTGAGCATTCCAATCATTTCGAAAATATCATAATCGAGAGTTTTGAAAGGTTGGATGTAACAAAGAAACAAATGGCAAAGTGTTGAAATTCCGACAACCGTCCATATCAGTGGGTGATTGAATCATGATCATTGATTCTAATAAAGCATGGGTTTAGTCTATCACCTAGTCACCGCAGTTGGTCATATGGTTCCAAGATGTAATCGACAATATCATAATAAAGAGTTTTGAAAGGTTGGAGGTAACGAAGACCCGAAGGTCATAGTATCGAAATCATGTCAACCATTCATCAGAATAGTGAATCGTGACCATTGATTTGGTAAAGCGTTCATGCGTTCATCTCGCCTAAACGTTGAGGTCACCGACATTGGTCATATGGTAAAGAATTATGAAAGGGTAGATTGTAATGTGTTGCCTATAATTGGTAAAGCTTGTGGTACTACGCCATGGACATATATGATGGTTTGAAGGAAACGCCTTCACAAAATCTGGTCTCTGTGAATATAACAGAGAATAGGGATCAAGTATAAAGGATTAAATTTATCCATGACTGTGATCAATTTATGACAAAAATGAACCAATACATAGTCATGATTAAAAGAGAATAAATCATGAAAATATGAATAAAGAATAAAAAGAAAAAATGATATTAATTAAATTTTAATTATCATTTTAAATGAAAAGGTACAATTGTTCAAACAAAGAGGCACGATGTTTTAAATTTCACACCTATTCGAAGATTATATAAACGAGAAAAATTGGTGAGAAGAGGGTGTCTCTGTGGTTTACATTAGAAGATCTAAAATAGGAGCACAGTCCAAGATGAAGAACTCTTCGTTCTAAGGTGCCTGTCAATGTCTAATTGAAGATCAAGAACAGAAGAAGACAAAGCAACAGTTATGCAATCTAGAACTTGATAAAGAAGACCATCCAAGCAGAGGCTGCAGCAGACAAGTAGAATTTACAACAATGGTTGTATGAGTCAAAGTCATTGAAGTACAAAATAGAATGTATTGCATTATAAATTAAGGTTGGTTGGGTGGTGCAAGGGCAGGTTGGAACCTACAGAGGGAGTTGGTGCTTCCTTGTCAGTTGTAGCTGACTAAACAGGGGGTTGAATCCTCCTACCAGTTGGTGCTGGTGAACAGAGGGAGTTGGTGCTTCCTTGTCAGTTGTGGCTGACTAAATAGGGGGTCAAAGCCTCCTACCAGTTGGTGCTGGTGAAGGAGGGCGTGGGTGCATCCTTCTAGTTGTAGCTAGTAAATAGGGTGTGGCAGCATCCCTTCATGTGTAGCTAAAGAAACTTGGGGAATGTCTCTCCATCAAGTTGTAGCTTGAAAATAGTTTTGTAAAAGAACTTTTCATTAATGAGAAAAGAGTTGGTGGTCTTCCCTCTTGGGTTCCACGATAAAATCGTGTATTCATAAGGGTTTTTTGTTCATCATATATTTCTTAATTGAATAATTAATATGTGTTCTTAATATGGATGAAGATAAAAAGAAAAAGTAGGCAATACTGATCCCCCCCCCCTCTCAGTATTGTTGGATATTCCATCAATTGGTATCAGAGCCAAGGTTCCTTTAAGAACAATCTAACAAACTAAAAGGAAGATCAAATTAAGCACACATGGATGGACAAAAGATTTACAATGAGAATGGAACTCCAATACTTAAAAAAGAAGAATAGATATTTTGGAGTACAAGAATGGAAATTCATCTGAAGGCATTGGGATATGATGTATGGAATTCAGTGATCACTGATTATTTCCCACCAAATAGAGTAAGGACTCCAGCTCAAAAGAAAGCTAAGAAAATTAAATCAATGGCAATGAATACAATCCTTGATGGATTACCTAATGATATCAAAGAGAAGATAGGTGAATGTAACTCTGCAAAAGAACTCTGGGAAAAATTAAAATACCTCTACTCATATGAGAAGTCAAATGAAGCATTTCAATCAGAAAAAAGTTCAGTCTACAACAATTCTAGTGATGAAGATTCTTTTGAAGAATACTCAGACATTGAAGCAGTAGTCAATATGGAAGCTGAGCTTCAAATTTCTTTGGACGAACTGAGAAAATATAAACAAAGGTTTAAACAACTAAAGGATCAACTTGAGACTGTTGAAAAATTAAAGAAAGGGACTAAATCCCTTAATAAATTTCTCAGTCTACAAAGATCTCCCTCAAACATATATGACCACACACACATAATTAAAGGATCAAGTCCTATTACTCAAATTGAGATTGAAGATGACATGTCTAGTGATGATACCTCCAAAGAATCTGCTCATCCTCCCAATAAGATGTATCAAATCAAAAGAGAAGACTCGACCATCAATAAATGTAAAGACTCTCCACAATCTTCTGATTGCAATAATGTTGATATTGAATTCTCCCCTGCAAGTAGAGAAGAAGATTCAAATACAATAATAGAATGTTTTGTTAGCATCTATCCCATGGAAGAAGAAGAAGAAAAACTATCAAAGGCCAAAGAAAAGGTTGATTGGAGTCTCTTTGAATACCTCTATCACCATAATGAATCAAACTATAGCTATCTTCATGACTACACTCAATAATTTCTTGAAAAGAGTCAAAATCATGTCTTCGAAATAAAGCAAATGCTCAAGGACAGTAAAAATATAATATATGAGCAGGATAATCAGTTAGAAGAGAAAGAAGAGGAGATCAAGAGACTGAAAAATGAAATCAGTCAAGCAAAAGAAGAAAAGAAGGAAGATGATGTCTCAAGCAAAAACCTTGCAGATCTAAAAGAACTAAGGGAAAACTATGTCAATCTTAAAATCCAAAGTGAAGAATCCAAAAGGAGAGAAGAGGTAGTATGGAACCAGTTGGACGAAAAGGAAGAATCTTGTCATAAAATCGAAGCAGAAGTTGTGAATCTTAGAAATAAGGTTGAGAAGTTAGACACCCAAATCAAGTTCTTGAACAACTCCAAGACCCTGGATGATATCTTAGATATTCGGAGATCATCATATGTCAAAACCAGTCTTTCCCATAACAAGGAAGAAATTAGTAATCTCAAGAAACCTGATGCAAGCCCTTCATTTGTAAAAAGTGAAGATAAGTCTAATGTAAGTCTTTCTTTTATAAAAAGGGAAAGCAAGTATGATGTGGGTTCTTCATGCTCAAAGAATAAAATAAGCACTACAAAACTTAGAAAATTGGATCAAGGAAGACATCCAGAAGCTACTCATACACCTCAAAGCAAGTTCAGAAGAGAGACACCTTCATGGATGAATCAAAGAAGGTATGAGAGTGTCTTTAAAGGTCACTGTTTTTCTTGTAATGAATATGGTCATAAAGCCTTGGATTGTAAGCATCATAGAAGAAAACAATTTGGTGGGTTCAACAACAGTATAAGATGTTGGAACTGCAATCATGTTGGACATATTGTTGCACATTGTTACACTATGAGATGCTACAGTTGTGGTAGATATGGTCACAAAGACCATGAATGTTGGAACTCAAGAAGACAGTCAATAAGAAATGCTTCACATAATATGACAAAAAGAGTAAATAAGAAGACATGGAAAATAAAATCCCAAGTACCAAATAAGAAAGATGAGGAAAATATTGCTCCTAAAATTGATGAAGTTAATAATAGGATTTTGGAGGATAAAACTTCTAATAAGGAATACTCTCAAGAAAAGGATAAAGAAGATTATGGTTCACATAATAATGACGTTGATGATGAATCTCCAACAGAAGAATGACAACAATATTTGAGTGATGATTACCTCAGAAATCTATCAATCCTATTTTAATGGTACACTGAAACTCCTTCCAAAAGAAAAATTAAAAAAAAAAAAAAAGGATATTTGTCCAGAAAGTTGCAAAGACTATGCTCAATGAAGAAAATTATCTGATGGATATTCCATCACTTAGTATTTGATAATGGAGGGAATTTGTTAGCACATTAGTACTCATATTGAACAGAGGTCAGCTCAGGATTAATAGTAGTATAACTTCTTGTGAACCCTCTTGTGGAAGAGCTCATTCGGTAAAATACTTCAAGGTCTCTGGAAGTAAGGGTTACATCAAAAGGATTGATGATAATTTCGAAAATGTGATGCTAGATCTGATGAAGGTATCCTTCTTGGATATGATTCTACCAAGAAAGCATACAAACACTACAATATTAGGTTACATAAGATTGTTGAGAGTGTGGATGTCAAAATGGATGATATAAAAACAATTAGTATCATGGTTAAATATCAATGAGAATCAATGGATAGATTCAAGGGTTGTTTGAAATAGATGAGATACAATTGCGCAATGTTCCAGTAGGACAGAGGCATTTGCAGAAGAAGCATTCTGATGTACAAAATGAGTTAAATGAAATTCCGTAAAGACAACAAGAAGAGAAACCCTGTCAAGAAAAACTATCCTTCTAGAAACAAAGAAGGAGAGCAGTCAGTAAAAACTCAAGGGCACTACTGGCTAAAAAATTGAAAGTAATTAGATTAAATATTAAAAAGACTCAATCACTACAAAAATTTGTATCAAGAAGACTACTCATATGAAACACAAAAATCCCAAGAAACTGAGATAAGAAGTTAGTAAATCAACAGGGGAAGAAACCCTATCAAGAAGAGATACCCTTTCATAAACAAAGGTGGAGAGTAGTCAGAAGCAGAGAGAGAGCATATTGACAGGGGGAGTCATTCAGCTATGACTGCCATAACATGTTCATAGGAAGAGTTACCCAAGTTCATTCTGATCAGTAACATACAGAGATTTACCAGTGGTCAGAAAAGTAATTATACTGACAGATCATAAGAGAAGAAACCCTTTTCCATTGATGTCAAAGGGGGAGAGAAACTTCATATAAAGGAAAACTTCATAAAAGGAAAGCATCAACATAGAGGGAGTTTTGTATATGAAGTTAGTGTGTTGACCTCAATGACAAAGGGGGAGATTGTTGGAAATATTGTCATTGATGTCAACAGTCAAAGTGATGATCTGTAATAATTAAGTACATCAGATGAGATTTTCATTGATGTCAACAGTTGAAGTGATGATCTGTTGTTAAATCACAGATGAAATTGTCGTTGATGTCAACAATATATCAGTCAGTAAGAAGATAGAAAATGTAGAGATCGATAATGCAAGATCGAGAGGAAGAGAAAACAGGTAGTTGAAAGATCAAAAATGTCTACAGTTATATCAGTCATCAGAAGATATCAAACTGTGTGGAGAGATAGATAGAGCAATATCATGAGGAGGAGCGAACAATGGAAGCGAATTGTATGAAGATCAAAGCTCATAACTAAAGAAGTATTTCATGTCTATTGTTGATCACGATAGGATCAACAATGATTTGTTGATCAAAATATTTGGAGGAAGAACAGATTGTAGATATGTCGTCGGAATCAGTGAAAAGACTAAACAGTTGATCAATGTATAGAAATGGTGAGAGGCTTTAGCAGTTGTCTGATCATAGTGAGAAGCTCAGCAATCGTTCGATCAAGAAGTTGATCGTGAGCTTGAGAATCGTAAAGAGATCGTGACCATTGATATTCTTCAAGAATACCCGTCAACCGTTAGATCCAGTGGACCTGCAAGGAGGATAATCCCAAGAGTTATTTAACACTCCAAAGCAGTGAAATGATCTGATCTGTTGGATCAAGAGGACACGTGGCAAGTGATTGGAATTTCGTTGACTCATATATTAGGAAAGTCAAAGATAGTGTTGCATGAACTCGTGAAACATGAAATTGCAATATGATCTGGACCATTGAATAATGGAGGGTCATGGACCATCGATCCAACGAGAGTGGAATATCAGAAATCGGGAAATTGGAAATTAGGTGTTGGGTGAATGGAGAAAGCTACTTTCATAAATCCTAAAACACAAACTCGTGGATTGATCTGGACCATTGGATCGAGGTATGACGTGGACCGTTGGATGTAGAGGACACATGGCACAGTAAGAAACTGACAAGTGTCAAGTTGATACATCATTTTAGGCACGTGAAAATCATGAATATGAATGACATGTGGCAGCTAATAGGCTTGTGACACGTCAACAAGTGACGTCAGCAAGTTACGTCACAATGAGAATCCCAAAATTATGACAGCCATCCATCTCAATGCATGATTAAGTCATAGTCATTGATCTACAACAGTGGAAGGATAGTGTAAGGATTAAACACTAACCATTGATTTGGTTCAGAGATGTAATGTGAGTCATCCGATCATTTCAGCAATATCATAATTGAGAGTTTTGAAAGGTTGGACGTAACAAAGACCCAAATGGAAAAGTGCCGCAATTCCGACAACCATCCATATCAGTGGGTGATTGAATCATGACCGTTGATTCTAATAAAGCACTCAAAGTGTGCATTTAGTATAGCACCTGGTCACCGCAATTGGTCATATGGTTCTGAGATGTAATCGACAATATCATAATCGAGAGTTTTGAAAGGTTCGAGGTAACGAAGACCCGAAGTTCAAAGTACCTAAATCTCGTCAGTCATTCATCATAACAGTGAATCATGACCATTAATTTGGTAAAGCGTTCATGCATTTGTCTCGCCTAAACGTTGAGGTCACCAACATTGGTCACATGGTAAAGAAGTATGAAAGGGTAGATTGTAATGTGTTTCCTATAATTGGTAAAGCCTGTGGTACTATGCCACGGACATATATGATTGTTTGAAGGAAATGCCTTCACGAAATTTAGTCTCTGTGAATATAACAAAGATTAGGGATCGAGTATAAAGGATTAAATTGATCCATGACTGTGATCAATTTATGACAAAATGCACCGATACACAGTCATGATTAAAAGAGAAGAAATCATGAAAATATGAATAAAGAATAAAAATAAAAAATGATATTAATTAAATTTTAATTATCATTTTAAATGAAAAGGTACAATGGTTCAAATAAAGGGACACGATGTTTTAAATTTCACACATGTTTGAAGATTATATAAACGAGAAAAAGTGGTGAGAAGAGGGTGTCTCTGTGGTTTACATTAGAATATCTAAAACAGGAGCAAAGTCCAAGATGAAGAACTCTTCGTTCTAAGGTGCCTGTCAATGTCTAATTGAAGATCAAGAACAGAAGAAGACAAAGCAACGATTATGCAATCCAGAACTTGATAAAGAAGACCATACAAGTAGACGTTGCAATAGACAAGTAGAATTTACAACAATGGATGTATGATTCAAAGTCATTGAAGTACAAAAGAGAATGTATTGCATTATAAATTAAGGGTGGTTGGGTGGTGGAAGGGCAGGTTGGAACCTATAGAGCGATTTGGTGCTTCCTTGTCAGTTGTAGCTGACTAAAAAGGGGGTCGAAGCCTCCTACCAGTTGGTGCTAGTGAATAGAGGGAGTTGGTGCTTCATTGTCAGTTGTGGCTGACTAAACAGGAGGTCGAAGCCTCCTTCCAGTTGGTGCTGGTGAATGAGGGTGTGGATGCATCCTTCCAGTTGTAGTTGGTAAATGGGGTGTGGCAGCATCCCTTCAGTTGTAGCTGAAGAAACTTGGGGAATGTCTCTCCATCAAGTTGTAGCTTGAAAACAGTTTTGTAAAAGAACTTTTTATTAATGAGAAAAGAGTTGATGATTTTCCCTGTTGGGTTCAACGATAAAATATTGTGTTCATAAGGGTTTGTTGTTAATCGTATATTTCTTAATTGAATAATTAATATGTGTGCTTAATATGGATGAAGATAAAAAGAAAAAGCAAGCAATACTAATTCACCCCCCCCCTCTCAGTATTGCTCGATATTCCATCATTCAAAACATGTAATTAACCGATGACATTAAAAGTAAATTATTTTAAGAGAATAATTCATACAAATTAAAATATTATATAGTCACGTACCTAATCCAACCTCAACATCTGTGTAATCATCCTTATTCTCTATCTTGATCTTCTTCATCGAAGTCGACATCTGTATCATCATCTGGTTCTGAAACAATGTTGAAAGGATTGATGGTATCATCATCGTCATCAATGTCATTTTCGAGCATATTTTCATCGACATCATCATCAGGAATTGCAATATTGTCTCCTACGCCTAGATCATGATCTTCTTCGTCTTTTTCATCTGTCGACCCTCCATGATCTTCTAGATTTGTCTGATATTCTGTCGAATCATCTTCTTGATCTTCAATATCATATTCTTCCTATAAATGAGTATTCTTAATTGGCCTTCCTCTTGGATCATATCTAACAACAAATGACCAATCCCTTTCACCTAGAACATTTGAGTAAAAGACTTGTTCACATTGGCTTGGAAAAACATAGAGATCATGTCCTCTTTCAAACATCATTGTTTTAATCATTAGAAATATGTTGGCATGTTGAATAACAGTTCTTTCCTCATCACGTTCATGCATTCGTAACCTATACCATTTGACATCAAACAAAACTAATTTGAAGGAATTACAATCACGCTCAAGTATATCGTTTAAATACCCATAGTATCTATTTTCATATTCTTGGGGATGTCTGTCACTCCTAGAAGAAACATTAGTAACCTAGAATACTGCAGTTATCCCACTATCGTAAGTTTTCCTGGTTTCATCCAATTGTTTGATGTGAAATTCACGACCATTGCACCACATAGCCTTGTGGTGTTTCAACTACAATATGCCAAATATGTAAAATATGCATTATCAATTAATAAATTAACATATATTTATATAACTTCGAAAGTATCTAAAAAATACACTACACATGTAGTCACATTAGTATAATATAAAATAATTGAATAAAATGGGTGAAATTGCTTACCTGTCCATCTTTCAAACCATATGCTAGATCAATTTCCCTTTGCGTAACATTGGCATCTCCGTTACGATGAGCTTCTCTAACCTATTCAGACAATTGTTTCCATGATAACCTATCTCCATTATGTTGTTTACATCTTTCAATCCATACATTCATCCAGTCAAGATTTTTTGCAATGTATAAATGCAGTGCATCCCACTCTAGAGCAACTAAATCAAAAAAACATAATTCACCAATATTAAATATTAGTTATAACATACAATATGTAGGTAATTATAAATATTTATAATTTATAAAATAAATTATATTAATATATTAATGAGTATGATCATATACACAAAAACAAAACTTTATATGTATTATTAATATAAATTTTCACAATTATTAATATATTACCTCTCATTTTTTTTCATTCTACCTTTCCCCAATAGATGTTTATGATCTTCAAATTTTTTGATGGAGTTCACATCCCAAATGTGATCCACTGCATGCATAGTTGGCGCTGCTAATTTAGGAAGATACTGATTAATATACACCATGGATTGATATACCATATATCCCTCTGTTGTGGTGGGAAATCCCCCTACGGACTAGCATTTAGGGTTATATTATGCATGCAAATAAAACCGAAATAATCCTACTTTCTACCATCGTCCCAGACCTACTCCCCATTTCTTTTAAGCAAATACATGGTTAAACGAACATACCTTGTTCTGTATGTTCGATGTCGATCCTTCTTCACGCTCGATCACTTGCTAGCAGCTATCCTCCCAAGATTGAACTGCGTACAAAACAAGCAACAAACACTACATGCATTTGTTCTACAGATTAATGGATTGGAGATTCAAACATACATTCACTAAACTACGAAGAACTCATATAGTGGGACGAGAAAATCATTTCTTTATTATTAACTTTAATGAATCAACTTACAATGTAGAGACCGACCATTGCTCTGTGAACTTGATCCTGGGCTCCTCTTCAAATTTCCTCCAACTTCTTTGCTTTGTATCTCTCTTTACACAAGGATGGCTAAAGGGTTGGGACAATGGGAATGTGCAATTGGGTAGAGTTTCTTTACTCTTATTCTCATGCTCCCAAATAGTACCCATAACCCTTCTTTTATAGGCTAGAAGACGCTAGGTATTTGGACGAACCCTCGGCCATGCATGGCCAGAAGATTCAGTTAACTCACACAAAGTTGTGTGTTCCATCGGCAACTTTCCTTTTTTTTTCGTGCTTTTGTAGGTACACGTGGGTTTTTTTAGGTCAGCTAGCATGTACACACATGCAGTAATGGAGTAGGTTGTGTGGGCCCTTATAAAAGAGGTTTTTTAAAGAGTTGTTCAGCAGTGCTTTGGCAAAGAAGGGATCTAAGATGGCCCGATGCCAGGTAAGCATGTATGGTGCAAATTAGGGTTATAACAGATGCCCCCTAATGTGTGAGGTCAGAAGAGCATCTAATGGCCGAAATACATTACCAATCTTTACTGATGTGCCGAACAAGTGAGCCCAGGGACTAGGAACCGAGAGGCGTCGTCTGCAAAATAACAAATGTCTCATCGAGGCGGGCATACCCATGCTCGTGATAAAATAGAATCATCGCTACCAATCAAATACACTATAGATCCATGTCAAATAACTATATAAAGTGTAGCCGCGAACAATACACAGTGGAGCTACATCTCGAAATCAAAAAGATATACATATAGAGTATCCATCTTCTAGAAGCTGATACGGCCTAATGGCTGGAGATGATATCTTCATAGCTCGAGCAACAACTTCAAAATCTTCAAAACTCAAGGTAGGAGTGTAATATGAGTGTACAACTTCACTACCCAGAGGTCTTCAATGGCTCGTCGGTCATGGACTAGATAATCTTGATGATCAGACTGAAGGCTTCATTGATTTCGATCAAGGACTTGATTGGACATTCAGGATGGCCGGGTATGAGGGCAAGAGACAAATTGCAGACAGGCCGACTCAGGCTTGGTAGAAACTTCCCTTGGACAATAGCATGACAAATGATGAGACTTAGGCATCATGGCATTAATCATAAGTTTACGAAGCAGGAGGCAACACAAACTCTCCATATGTTTGGAAGAATAACCAACAGAGGAGGACACAACTCTATGTAGCGAGAACAGCTTCCTAAGGTCTTATTACATCCCATAGTTTGACGAACAAATGGACAGATGTGATTTATCCAAGGGTGACTCATTATGCTGCCAATAAAGAAAATACTTTTCCCTTCCTCTTTTTGGAGTATATTTGTTTTTTTTGTCTTTTTCAATGATTTTGGAAAAAAGAATAAAGGAATGTTATGTTACAATGGAGGAACGAGTGTTACAAACATACAAGTTCAAGGCACAAGGACAAGACTGATGTTCAGAATAAGGATACTTGGGAAAAATCCTCCAGGGGCCAAGGGTGTTAAGACGCAGAAGAAAAGTGCTATAAGGCTAGCGTATAAGGTAGGCAAACGCGGTTAAAAAAACACACAATGGTAACGTCCTTCGATGTAAGTTTAACGAGCCTAGAGAAGGTAAGATCAATGGTTTTTCATATTTAGAGAGTCTGAAAAAACATAAAAGGAAACTCCATTGGGGTACCTTTTTCAAAGATAGTCTAGTCGGTTCAAAAAAGGGGTAAACTAGCATCAACAAGACGTCTATTCAAAACCATTTTAACGAGTGTGAGAAAGACAAGATTACTCGGCCATTTTTTCATTTTTAAGGAGTCTGAAAAAAGCTTAACTATTGACTCCTTCAAGAATGTTCTTCTGGACCAGTTTAATGAGTGTGAAAGAATAAGGTCACTCGATGATCTTTTCAATTTTAGGGAGTCTGAAAAGAGCTTAACTATGGACTCCAAGGGGGTTCCTTTTTCGTAAGTTTAGTCCCTCAGGCCCCAAAAAGGGGTAAAATTATACCTGAGGGTACTCTTTTAAAGAACTGAAGTTCCATAGAGTATACCTTTGTTTGTAAAATTGACCATCCGGACCGAAAAAGGGGTAAACTACCACCAGACAAACGTGACTTCAAATTTCAGTTTAATGAGCATGAAAGGCCACAAGATCGCTCAGCAATATTTTCATGTGTAGAGGGTCTGAAAAGGGCTTAAAAGAAGACTCGTTATATCTTTTGGGAGTCTTGAGGGTGAGGTCAAGAGCGAAAATGAATCGTGCAAATGACGCTCAAACTCATAATCAGGAAAAACAACAAGGACTCCCCAGACTACAGTGATTAGAGATAGCATGGATACCATAATGCAACCAGGATCTACCTAGGGCATCCATGTTCCCGTAAGCTCTACCACCAAGTCGTGACACTTCTAAAGAAGCTATGATGGTTTCGTGTCACAAACTGATGGGATCAATCCTATGACAAAGGAAAAAGACAACGAGATACAAAAGTCAGGGTAGAAACCTAACCTATATGCTCAAGTTGATCCTCGAAAAAAATAAAAAATAAAAAAATAAAAATTCATGAACCATCGAAAATTACCCAAAAATCCAAAAACATGTCCCGATACATGATCATATCCCTCCCATGCAACTCCTGAATCACTCTAAATGGTTTTTGGTTTAAATAAAATGATAAGGGAGGCCAAAAAAGTGACAAAAAGAGGCCAAAAAGTCTATAAATAGAAGCTGGCAACTCATTATCACCATTGTTGATTTGGAAATTGACTCTGGAGCCAAAAGACCCCCTTTGTCAAAAGCAGTGATTCTAGAAGCTACAGTGGACGAAACAAACTTCTGTCTGGACCAAGTAAGTACAAACTCTCTTATCTTGCATTTTAAGTCTTTATTTTTGCATTGGGTTCCATTTTTTAGGGGGGCATCGACGTTTAAAATTCTGGCCCTAGGTCCACATGGGTTGTCTCAGGACAGGCTGCGTGTACATTTGGGCAGAGTAAGCTCTGCACATGTGTACACGCGACTGTCACTATTACAGCCCACATGGACCCCCTTATTGAATGAAAAAGGCTTAAAAATCAAGGGTTAACTCTCTTGAACCTTGGTGTTTTGCAGGATGTATGTCCACTGGAGAGAAAGAGAGAATGGATAGGTTAGTGAGTTGTTTGGGGAAGACCCCAATGTTGTGGCTGCTTTGATGTAATGTCGGTTACTCAATTTTTTCCTATGTCCTTTTATGCAAGCACAACCTAGGCTACTGAATGCCTTGGTTGACTGCTGGCATCCAGATGCAGAGGCATTCATGTTAGAGGGGCAGTCACTGGTGCCCATGACCGAGGACATTTATTTTTTGACTGGCCTCTCCCGGAGAGGGGAACCAGTCAATTTCTGGACTTTTCTGTCGAGGCCACATAACATAGAGGAATTGATAGGTCTATACTATGCGGATGATACAAACTGCTCGAGCTCGCAGGTGCCCATAAGCAAGATCATCGACTTATCGCTACAGGAGATAGTGTTTCTTATTGGGCGAATAACTGGTTCTACAGCTCTACATCAGGCATCCCGTGCACATATGAACTATGCAGTCCAGTGCTTAAATACACAATTTTTTTATTGGAGTACCACATTTCTTGAGTGTATGAAGAGGCAGTTGACAGATTGTCGTTTGTGGACACAGAAGAACTTTGGGTTCGGGACCATTCTGTGCTCGTTCTTTTTTGAGAGAGTTTCAAGTTTTAGTCCTCAAGTAGTGGTACGAGGACATCAGGACTCTCTTCCTACTATGTGTAGATGGGCAGTATTACTACTGCGACAGGGTGGCGAAAGGACCAATGAGTCCTTCGATGATGACTTATTCGCGTGGTTGTTGCGACAGATCCCAGTTATAGAGGATTACCCCTATGCTGGGATTGATTTCTTGAGAGACCCAGAGATACCAGTACCTCCTAGTGAGGAATGAGGGGGGATGGGTAAGTCTCCACCTCTATAGTTTTTTTTGTTAAACATATGTAATTTTTATGTTGTTTTTGTTATATATATCATTTTGTTTTGTTATACCAGAGTATTTGATGGATATGTGTTCGTTGTGTGCAGATGTGGGACCAGTGTGACCCGATGACTATGCGAGGAACAGGCGTCGTCCTCGGCCAGGGGCTGCACCTACCATCGTAGGGGGACCAGCAGTAGCAGGAGATCTTCCAGTCGGGGAGGCAAAGAGGGTATTGAGACGAGTCAAGCGGAACTTTACTACGCTCACTCACATGGTCCCTATGGTAGATATTGAGGACCTTCCACCATCTATGTAGCCTCATGTAGTGGGGGCACCACGGACGTGGGTCTGGTTTTTTCGATGTTTAGCCAACGTTGTGGATCAGTATAACAGGGCCCACAGGCCCTGACCTTAGCTAGACATTTTTACGTGCCACGAGCACTACTTGTATATATTTTTTGAGGGCATAAGCCCCGCGACTCGTTATTGGTCATATTTTTGAGGCGCTTGCATCCATCTTTGTACTCTGGTTACTTTATGATATTATATATGGTTTTTATGTATTTTGTGTCTTATGGATCATGTGTGAAAACAAAGTGTATTTACATGTTTATGCGAATGTTCTTTCATATGTGTGCAAGATGCCAATCTAAAATTTGATTAGCTAGAGTATCTATAACTTGGTTTAATCTCCTAGGAACATGAAAATATGTAATATAATTAAATTTTTGTTCTAAGAGACGTACCCTAAGGAATCGTTGGTGTAAAGTTGGATCATGAACCCAGTATACTCTATCTAACTGAGACACAACCAGCTGAGCATCGAGATAGACCCAGAGATGAGAGATACCAAATGACAAAGTGTCACGAAGCAACTCAATAAATGCACTATACTCGGTGACATTGTTTGTGGTGTCACCTAAGCATATACCTCCGGAAGATAATAACTGGCCTTGAGGTGTAAATATTACCCAAGCTGCGGAGGCAAGCCTCCGAGTGCGCCGACTAGCACCGTCTACATACCCAATGAACACCTCGGAATCACTTGACATCTACTACAGTGACGGAAGATAACATCAACGACACGTCCATAACACTAAAAGAAACTAAAAAGTAATAGTACAAAGACTATACATATGTTACAAAAAGTTACCCATAGTGACCTGCCTATGAGTAATACTTCTTGAGGTAGAGCCCATTTATAGGCTCCGCCAAAGTATTCCCTTCAAATTCAACCAGACGATAAGCACCCTTTTTTAAAACCTCTTTTATGATGAAAGGTTTGAACCACATGGGTTTGAATTTTCCTGCCCCCAGGGGGTCCTTATCTTGGTCGCCTTCAGAGAAAATCTGAGGATGAACGAACCTATCATACTGACACTTGACCTTATGTTTGTGAGCCTCGTTGGCCAGGGCCGCATCACGACACTGCTCATTGAGCTGCTTAAGGTATACTAATCATTCTTCAAGTGGATAAGTGTCTGGCAATAATTGTACTGCCAACTTTAGAGATGGGATCTGACATTCAATAGGCAAGACTACCTCTAGCCCGTAAATGAGTTGAAAAGGTGAGAAATCAGTTGCAGTCTTAATAGATGTTCGGTAAGCCCATAATGTCGAGTATAACATCAAATGCCAATTTGACTTGGCTGAGTTGATCACTCGTTGTAGAATGGTCTTAAGAGTTGTGTTCACAGCTTCCACCTGACCATTTGCTTGGGGGTAGTATGG
Organism: Picea engelmannii; assembly: GCA_009831015.1. Classification (NCBI taxonomy): domain Eukaryota; kingdom Viridiplantae; phylum Streptophyta; class Pinopsida; order Pinales; family Pinaceae; genus Picea; species Picea engelmannii. The sequence continues at coordinate 955,281 of ML776978.1, forward strand.
TGATGAATGTTCCTGCCGTAACACAAGTTTTGACATTAACTCATTCATCATCTAGTTTTGAAAGTGATTGCCACGGTCAGTGACAATCTCCCTTGGGATGCCGAACCTTGCTATTATCTGGTTGAATAAAAAGAGAGTTGTAGTCTCTCCATCATCTTTAAATGTTGGCATAGCTTCAACCCACTTTGTGAAGTAGTCTATAGCTACGATGATATAGCGGTGCCCCCTTGCTAAAGGAGGGTTTCATGTAGTGTAATCAATCCCCCACTTGGTAAAGGGACCAACTATGATGACAGGTAACATGGGAGCGGGATGTGCCCTCATCTTTCGAGAGAAGATTTGGCACGGGTGGCACTTCTTGACCGATTCAATACAATCTTTGATAAGTGTCGACCATAAGTAACATGCTCGTAGAATCTTTTGGGTTGTTTCCAATCCATACAAATGACCACCACAAGCTTCGGTATGGAAATCTTTAAGCAAGATAACTGCTTCTTCGTGAGTGAGACATCGGCATAGGATGCAGTATACACCTCTCCGATACAATGTATCATCGAGTATGAGATAATTCTTATCCTGATGGCGTATGCGTCGACGCTCATCACGAGAAGCAGTGGTATGGCACTTCAAAGTCTAGAGATAGATAAGTATATCTCCATACCAGGGATCTGAAGAGGTGATAAAAAACATATCTCCTCTGATAGGTGACTCTTCGGGCACAAGATCACCTGACTCAACCGGAAGTTCCGAAATAAGTTCTGTGAAGACTAGTGACTTTTTGGATTTCGCTGAAATGAAATCTAAGTAAAATTCTTGGAGGATGACTATCCATCTACTGATCTTTCTGCCTATTACCCATCATGTCAACATGTACTGAAATGGATTCACGACAGCAATGACAGTGGTCTTGCAAAACAGAACATAATGACGGAACCATTGAATAGCATGGACTGCTGCCAATGCAAGTTTTTTGGTATGAGAATAATTGAGTTTCGGTCCTACGAGGCCTTGGCTCAGGTAATAGATGACATATTCTAAGAACAAGTCATCTTCCTGAACTAAGACCATGTCAATGGTTGACTCTACTGTAGCCAGATATAATAAGAAATCCTTGTTATAGTGAAGCAGAGGGGCAGTTGTGAGTGCATGTTTCAATGCGGCGAAAGAGCATTGAGCGGCATCATCCCAATAAAAAGGAACATCTTTTTTAAGTAAGTGAATAAATCCCTTGGTGATCTCAGCATAGTTAGCGATGAAGCGTCTTAAAAAAATTGCCTTGCCCTGTAGACACTCAAGTTGAAGGATTGTGGNGAACTAAATTATTGCCTCGACCTTGAGAGGATCGACCATGATCCCTGTTGTTGACACTATGAAACCTAACAAACATCCTAATGTTATGCAAAAGCTACACTTTTTTGGATTCAAGCGAATCCGGAAGAAGCAACAATGCTCAAAGATAAGTCGAAGGTGTGTGGGATGATTCGTTCTCTTGCAAGATCGAGATGCTAAATCATCTAAATAGGACTCGAATATATGCTTGAGATCATGGAATGAAAAATACATGGCCTGCTAAAAGGTGGATCCATCATTTTTTAGACCAAAAGGCATTTTACGATACACGAATGTACCCCATGGACAAATGAATGTTGTTTTGTGCTGGTCTTCAGGTTTAATTTGTATTTGGTTATATACTGAAAAATCATTCATGAAAGAGAAGGCCTCACAACCCGTACATTCATCAATTATCTGGTCGATGAATGGTGTGGGAAAATTATCTTTGGGACAGGCCTTGTTCAAATCACGGAAGTATGTACATACACGAATTGTGCCTTGTTTTTTATTGACCGGCACGGGGTTTGACACCCATTGGGTCAAATGGATAGGATAGATAAAACCATCTTTTAGCAGTTTCTCAACCTCAACCTTAATGGCTTCTTCTTTCTTGGGGTTAACTGGATGAAGATTCTGTCGGACAGGCTTGGAATCTGGATAAGTTGTGATTTCATGTTCAACTATTTTTGGATCGATGTCTGGCATTTCCTCGTAAGACCAGGCAAAAACGTCGCAAAATTCTTTAAAAATATCTATGTAGATTTGAATCTCTCTAGGGGAGTAGTTAGCTCCGATGAAAACATTCTCCATGACGCTAGGGTTTCGGGAGATATTGATCGGTAAGGTTTCAGCGATAGTTGCCATATTACCCTTAGCATAAACCTCGTTTGTAGCTAAGGGATTAATAAGACAAGACCTATATCCCATCATACTCAAGGTGAATTCTCTAGCTTCGATTCTGCCTTCATCAAAAGGCAAGACAAAGTCTAATGAATCAGTGTTAGCGAGAGAATCCTAAGCCCAAATAGGCTCTAGAAGTGGATCGAACTCTTGTGCAGGAGTTGGATCAGAGTGGGCTGAAGTTTGTTGGACTAAAGAGTACGCTACTTCAGCCACGAACAAGGGCATGGACATGCCCAGGTGCCCTGTCCCATCCATCGTCACTGATGGGGAAGGAAGTATCCACGGATCGTCAAAGAAAGTCATGCGAAACGACGAAACTTGAAAAATCTCAACCTTATGGTGATTGGATATAAATTTGATATCGCCTTGAGGGGGAGGGTAATCGAAGGTACCCATCAAAGATGGGCACAAACCAACCCCTACGTTGACTACACTTGGTTGAGGATTATCAATCATCGGGACTGTGGATGCCCCCAATGAAGGGTCAGGTCTGGAGAAAGACAATTGATTGATGGTCACTATCCGGCCCTCGTGTGGGAACAACAAGACCCAAAAAACCATAGCAACCACAACTTGCATGGCATAAGGACAAATTCTTCCTAACAAGAGGTTATAGTCGAGGGGCGCATTGACTACCTATACCGCGACACACACGATCTTCCCTCCTAACTACACAGGGAAAGAGGGAATGATACCATGTGGTCGGAATGAACGACCGTCGAAAGCAGTGAGGAGAGTAGGTGATGGAGACAAACAGGTTGTCCAATGACCTTCCAACATGCCAATGACATAACACATGTTGAGGCTCCCTCATCAACCACCGTGTGGAAGATATTCCGAGTAAACGTTTTCATGGGATAAGCCACTACTATCTAAAATGCTACATGGTAAGGTAGACGAGGTTTTAGGTCAGTTGTATCCAGCATGATTGTACCTGGATTACAAGTCTCGGTAGATCCTAAAGTGGTTAACAAGGCTTTCCTCTGGGAAGGGAAACTTTAGAGGACCTCCAAAGAAGACATCACACAAGGGGTTTGTGATAAATCTTCCACCACATAATAGTTCTGGGTGGCCCTTGCATTTGGGTTGTGAGAATCTTTTTTGAATGCACCTTTGGGGATGCATGTCATTGTTTCACCCAATGTCTTCTCAATATGTAGAAGAAGAGATGGGAGTTCGGCTTCTTTTCCCTTCTCAAAAGTGCTTGGTTTACTATATTCATGTTCTCAAGTCGATATAAAAGCATCACCCTTCACCATATATACATTCACGGATGTGGGGTTGTTCGAAGATGGAGAGGGTCCTTGGTTGCCCCCTTCCGTGCTTACAGAGGCTTGGGTTAGATTTTTCCCATGTTGAAATGGATTGGTTAACACATCAAGTTGTTGCTACGTCACAAACTTTTGGGCTTCTGCAAGCCGAGGACATAGATGGGTCGAGTGGTCTTCTACGCATAAGTTGCATGGATACCTCACCTTTCGTTTCTCCTTGTTGTCCCCGCCAGCATTATCGGTAGGTTTTTTATCCCCCTTACCCTTCTTTCAGGGTTTTTTCTTTCCTTAAAGTTGTTGGGTAGCCTTTGGATTAGTCGATTGCACTGTGTGTACATCTGACGTTTTGGTAGGGGGAGCAGCCAAAGCAATACTTTGGCTAGTTGTTGTGTGTTGTATAGACAACTATTGCAACTGCTTCGTCAATTGCTCAGTGGGATTTGTTTGTGCTGAACCAACAATACCATCGGCATGTGGTCCAGCTCTCTATCTGGTGTTATCAAGTATTGAGCGTGGCGCATCTGGCAAGATATCGTATAATAAACCGGACTGAGAATAGATTAGCTCAAGTTGTTGAGCTCTCATGATGGCGTCTTCTTCAAAAAATACTCTTGACGTCGTGACGTCTTTGGACAATTGTGGGACCAAAGACTTAAAGAACCACTCGAGAAGGAATTTTGGTGGGACTGGTACCTTAATTAAACTCCTTTCGTGTCTCCATTCTCGAATGTGATCAGAGATATGGTCCGCTTTTGTTTGTGAGAAATTGACCAGCAATTCGGTGCCAGCGTCATATCTCACAAGTAACTAGAAATGGTATAGGAAAGTCATCGCCAATTCACCGAAGGAAGAGTATCTTGAGCGATCGAGCTCAATGTACCATTTAGCAGCACTCCCAATGAGAGTACGTTGAAACAATTGCAACTGTACAGAGTCTTCTTTCAATGAGTTAGATGAGCACCAAAGATGGAAGGTAGTCACATGATCTCCTGGATCTTCGTTAGGCTTGGCTTCAAACTTTGGGATGTCTGAAGGCAACTTCGTTGGCATAAGAGGCCAACGTGGATCGTGACAGATAGGGTCATTCAACAACCTTGTCAAGTCTGGCAAATGCAAGGTTGTCAGGAAGGGTAGTTTGGGTTGTTGGAGATAACCTGGGAAAAAGTGGCCTAGAGTTTAGCTGGCACCAGGTTGCCAGGAAAAGTTTGGCTGCTGGCCTAGGTTCTGGTAAAAACCATGGCCATGGCCAGCATATGGATTTTGCGTGTGAGGAGACATCATCGACTGATTTCCAAAATAGGACATAGATGGTTGGGCATGCATTACATTCGAAGGACTTTGGGAAGGATTGCCCCATGTCGGTTCCATGGGGATAGGCATAGTTCTTTGTCTAGGGTTCCATTGATTGTGAAAAGAATTACCCCAGATTGACATTCCTAACGAGGGAACTGATCCCTACCAATTCCAAGGCCCTGACGCGGAAGAAGTTCCTAGGTTTGCCCATAGTACCCTGCATAGGAATAGGTTGTCTAAAACCGGGGTTCCCCTAGTTGGAAAAGTAGCTGATGAGAAGGCGTTGTTACCAAATGCACCGAACAAAGAAAATGGTGTCAAACCTATCGGCATATTATGCAAAGGTGCTCCTTGACTCCCCACTCCAAATAAACTATGGTATGCAGGTGTCCCGGCAGATTGCTGATGCGTGCCACCGAGTGAAGGGGATGAAAGAGGTATATGACCTCCCCCGTAAGGGAAAGAGTTAAAAGGAGAAGGAGTGCCCCCCATGTGTCCTTGCAGAGGAGCATTAGAGCTCCCTTCCCCCAGACCTGAAGTCTGTGAAGTGGAGTAGGAAAGTACAGAACTTGTACCTGAACTAGGCATCCCGTATGAGAACGGAGGGCCTGTCGCACTTGGTGTGAAAGGGGTTGTGGCCACCACCAGAGACGGGATCAAACCACTATGCGATGTAGAGGCAGTCGAGACCATGGTGGCTCGGATCGGTGACAGTGGGTTAAGAGGTAGAAACTCCCCTGTGGTGACAACCGTAGTGGGAATTGAAGAATTCCCAAAAGGAGTAACAACATTTGTTTCTATTGCTACATGCGACATTGTCTGGCACTCGTAAGGATAAATCAGTATGATGGTGGGTGCCGAAAGATTAGTGGTGGAGGTTTAAATCAGACCAAAATCTTTCGATCCAAGGTCTAAAATAGTCGATTCCTCTGGATGTTGGTCAGGCACAATTTCTTGTGACCCGATTGCTTTGAAAGACCCTTGTTAGTCTAGTTTTTGCCTTAGTGGTGGCAAGGGTGGCTCCAGTGTAACCAACGACAGGCCAAGAAGCCTTCGTGACCGGCGGAGCTCGTGATCCTCCACTGTGTGAGAAGATCAAAGACACTCTAGGGTAGTCTAACCGTTTGAAAAAAACACACACTAAAAAGTCTCTACAAGATAAGACAAGCAAACACTAAACTATCTGGAAGAACAGTTACAACAACCAACACTAGAGCAACCTACTGGTGCAAGTGCAACTCGAACACAGAAGTACCCTCCGGGTATAATCTGCAAAGCATATCCTGATGTCTGTCCTAGGTACCATGGTATACCCCCGCAGTCACCTGTGTATGTCCTTAAAAAAGATAGGCAACTAGGTTGCCAGCACGCGAACAGTCACCAGGCGGATACAGTCGAAAGTCGGGTAGACCACAATGAGCAGGGTATCGAGCTCGAAACCTATCAAGGGTATCGAGAGCAAGTGTTTTGGAATACAACTGAGGACCTCGAACGGATTTTAGACCCACAAAGCCCCGTGGCAAATGCAATCGACGGAATTCCAAAACAAGCCCTCTATATGTGTTCTCCACTACGATTGGTCCAGCTTTGGAGGGGTTATCTCCGCTACCTTTCCACACACGACCTCGTGTTTATCCCCTATGTTAGAGGGGGGCCCCGAATAACTTTCATTATACTGGACTTGGACACTCCCTAACTCAGACTCCAATGTTTGATTTTAATGGCCTTGAAGAGTTTCCTCTCCAACCTAATCCAAGGCCCTAATCCTGAACTAGTTGGTTAACCTACAAACTTAAAAGTCCAACGAATTTTAGATTTAGAATTAATTTTATGGCTTGTCTTATGTCAAAGGGTATGAAATTGAAACTAATGATGTTTGAAAGAAGAAAGTAAAAATGAACAGAAAGCTGGAAACAAAAACCTTCACTTAACGCAAATTTTCAACAAATTTTCAATTTATTTTTTTTTAAAGAATTTTCTAAGATCTTTTGAACAACAAACTTAAAGCAGGGTTTCACTCAACTACAAGCTACTTATGATCTAAGTAAACTATCAAGAACTTAATAAAGCAAAGAATTTTCCCTGGTTACTAATGCAAAACAACATTTTTCAACCAAACAAAGAAATGAAAGATTTTTTTTTTTATTTGAATGCTCACAAAGCAAAAAGGAAAAATATCTACAAGTCACAAACCAAGAAAAACTTCTGGCCTAATCGCAGATCGCAAAGAATCACTTCAAGAAATCACACACTAGCAACTTAAAAAATAACTCTCACACTTGTCTAAAAACCCTAAAGAAAATTTTGATGAAAAAACTTTTAAATGAAAAAAGAAAGCTATGGCTGAGATTAAACCTAAGCTATTGAATGCTAGGATAGAGATTCAAAAACCTGAGAGGTATAACTCTTGTCAAGGGAAAATATGACTGCCTCACCCTCAACAAAAACTATCATTCACAAGCACACTACTGACAATTCAACAACAAGCTTGTGCACGCGAGTTGTGTAGAGCCAGAGGGCATGTACATGCGTGTTGGCCTTATACAGGCCGCGTGTATCTCTAAAACTCTAAAACAAATCAAAACAAACAATCTAAACCAGGAAGATACCACTGATACTGAGAACCAGGATCTCTTGAAAGCTTAGACACTTTCTTTAACAGAAAAAAGAAAACAATGTAAGGAAAAAATTCGTAAAACAAACCAATCTGAGATGAACCCTAAGTTATAGACTGCAAACAACCAAGACTAGAAAGATTTCCAGAAAACCCCTGAGAATGACTGATTCTGACAGGGAAGAGGATGAATTCCTCAAAAATTTCATGGAATCATACACGCTATTGTTACTTCTTCAGCTAGCATTTACACATGGGTTGTAAGAAAGTAGGGTGTGGGTACACGCGTGCAGACCTTATGCAGGCCACGTGTGCCTCTGTGGGTCTCGAAAAAAATATAGTCAGGAAAAGAACATAGATGACTGGTATGGAAGACCAGAATCTCTATTAGCTCAAACTTTGCAGAAACTTCAAAAAACAGGAAAGAAAACCAGTCTTTTAAAAATACCCAAAAATATTCCCAAGAACCCTAGAGACCTCCCCAATATGGTCGCCAACTCTATTTCGGTGGGAAATCCCCCTATATACTAGCATTTAGAGTTATATTATGCATGCAGATAAGATCGAAAGAATCCTACTTTCTACCGTCATCCCAGACCTAATCCCCATTTCTTTTAAGCAAATACATGGTTAAACGAACATACCTTGTTCTGGATGTTCGATGTCAATCCTTCTTCATGCTTGATTACTTGCTAGCAGCTATCCTCCCAAGACTGGACTACATACAAAACAAGCAACAAAATCTACATTCATTTGTTCTACAGATTAATGGGTTAGAGATTCAAACATACATTCACTAAACTATGAAGAACTCATATAGTGGGATGGGAAAAGCATTTATTTATTATTAACTTTAATGAATAAACTTACAATGTCGAGACCAGCCACTTCTCCACGAACCTGATCCTGGGCTCTTCTTCAAATGTCCTCCAACTTCTTTTCTTTGTATCTATCTTCGCACAAGGATGGCTAAAGGGTTGGGACAATGGTAATGTGCAATTAGGTAGAGTTTCTTTACTTTTATTCTCCTGCTCTCAAATAGGACCCCTAACCCTTCTTTTATAGGCTAGAAGAAGCTAGGTATTTGGACGAACCCTCGGCCATGCATGGCCGGAAGATTCATTTAACTCACCCAAAGTTGTGTGTTTCATCAGCAACTTTCCTTTTTTTCGTGCTTTTGTAGGTACACGCAGGTTCTTTTAGGTCAGCTAGCATGTACACGCGTGCAGTAATGGAGTAGGGTGCATGATCCCTTATAAAAGAGGTTTTTTAAAGAGTTGTTCAACAGTGCTTTGGCAAAGAAGGGATCTGAGATGGCCTGATGCCAGGTAAGCATGTATGGTGCAAATTAAGGTTATAACACCCTCCACCATAGAACCCTCAGGACGTGCTCTTTGTCTAACCAACACCTTCAATGATTTCAAGTGCCTCTCCACCATCGACATTGACCTTGTGTGAACAAGTCCACAAATTTCAATCTCCTCAACTTGGTGTATGAGGTAGTGTTCTTGTGCATTGAAAAATGTAGGAGGTATATACTTTTGCATTTCACACATTAGACGAGGAATTTCTCTCTTCCAATACTTTATATCATCTTCATGGATTTCTTTCAATGACAACCATCTACATGAGATCGTGACACAAGAAAATAAAATGTTTCAACATAACATAATATAGTATATTACATTACATTAAAAGTAAAACATGTGCCATTAAGTACAACAATAATTTGAAAGAACATTTTTCATATAAATCACAACTACGTCTTACCTCATGTATTTTCCAAGATCATATATAACTTGTTTGACGTTGTTGTCAAAGTCGTTTGGGAGAGATAGCGATAGAACATAATGTAACAACAAAATGAATCGTTATTTGTTTCGACCAAAGTAAACAAGCACAAATAAAAAAAATAAAAGATATATAAGGCCGATTCAAATTCACCTTTCTTCGTTAAGATATTTTTTATGTTTGTAGCAAAACCCGTGGGAAATTTAATTCTTTGAATGACCTCTTTTACATCATTTCTTTGTTTCTCTATTAATAACCATGGAAGGTTATTTCAGTCTAGTACTCCATATGATCTATTTGAATATCGGATCACACTTTGCATTGCATGATTGGCTTCCTGAATGTCAGTACAAATTTTGACAATTTTTTCTTTGTCCCTCCTACCATCTATGATTCGCCATAATGTTTCAGTCACATTCTTCCCGATATGCATTGTATCAAACAAATGAGCTATGTTTAGCTCCTCGTAGTAGGGAAACCTCATGAATTGACCGGGATAGGATTTCATTCCTCGTGGAAGCCCATTATTAATACCTTCATGATGATTGTGGCCTTCATGAAGCATAAAAGAAATCACAAAAATAATGATCAAATATGGTAAAATAAATTCAATGATTAAAATAAATATTCAAAACATTACATGATCTACGATACATTATGAAATTGAGTACCTTGGTAATTTCTATTATATTCCAACCTCCATAGGTGAGCTGTCATTCTTCGTGGTTTTAAACTAGTCTCTTCTTTCCCACTGAAAAGATGTTTTTCAGTAGTATGATACCTATGGTTCTTAGGAAGAAGGTGCCTATACTCATCAAACACCATCTTTCCTAAACTTTTTGAATGATGATACTTCATCTTAGGGCCACAAACTGGAAATGAAAATTTACCCTTTGTTTGAAGACCTGCAACAAATGGATTAATGTCAATTATACGATGAGATTATTTGAAAATTAAACATGCACCATAATAACATTAAAATATTATATAGTATTAAAGAGAAATATTAGAATGCTACATACCACAAAATTGTGTTAGTCCAGGGGCATCATGAATTTTCCATAAGGGTATTCCACGGAATTTAAATTTCTTCTCCCTGATTGGTTTACATATGTCATACATTGTGATGCCAGTCCATAACTTTAGTAGCTCGTCGATAAGAGGCTCGATATATACATTCATATCTTTAACCTGGTACTTACCTAGTTGTTTGAAATTACACATAATCACTAAAGGAATGATATCATGTAATATATATAATTAAATAAATAAAGAAAAGATATTACGCAAAAATTGAAACAAATGAAAATGTTAAATTCAAAAAATTAATGTAAACAAATACCTGAAACAATCATTTTCAACATTATGTGCTCCCTCTTTATTGACATCCAAGGAGGAATGTTATTGTTGATAACAAAAATAGGCCACACTGAGTAAATAGACCGAAGCTCTTTGAATGGATTAACATCGTCAACTGCCAATGAAAGCCTAACATTACAAGGTTCATCTTTGAAATCTGCCCATTTTTCCTCAATTTCCCTAAATGAATAACCATCGGCAGACATTTGAAGAACACCATATCCACTTATTTTACGTGCATGGTAATCCATAAATTGTGCTATTCTTTCACACCTAACTAATCCCTGCAAACGTGAAATTATATGAATATGACGAAGAACCTTTCGAGGCACCCTTTTTGTTACTTGATCGGTTCGATATCTACTAATAAGACATTGCAGACATTCGGTTTTCGAAGCATGTTGTCCATAATATATAATATGGTCATTAGGAAATGCATCTATAGTTTGATAATCCATTCCAATGTCTTTCATAATGGCATGCAAACCTCAATATGTGTGAGATAAAATATTTGACAATGGTAACAAAAATTCACCTAACAATCTAAAACATAAAAAACAACTAGTTACTGTAAGAATATTAATCATAAAAATTGCATTCTTATTTTACACATTAATTAACACTAAAAACAAATATAAAAAAATAAACATTTATGTATAATATGAGATGAAACATATTACATACCTTAGTATTTGTTTCATACAAGTGTTCAACAAATTATTCATAACCTTTAAGTTCACTAGCAACAATGTAGCGGAGAGAAGATTTGCTCTTGATCCTTCATAAAGTCATTTATTTTCCTTTTCTAATAGAGGTTCATCATAAATACCAGCATTTTCCCCATCCTCATTCGGCTGCAAAAACAAATCTTGGATCATTTGATTTGTCCCATCATCTTCTTCCATGGGATCATTAACTTGATTTTTCCCATCATCTTCTTCCATAAGATCCTCCTTTTCTTGGTCATGATGATGTTCCTCATCTTGTACAACATCATTTCTACTAATACTTGGTGCAATATTCAGTGGAAAGTTAGAGGGCAACTCTAACTTTATAATTACAAACAATCATGCAAAATTAATGTATACTATAACAAAAATTCAAACAATATATATACATATATATATAATTTTATATAAAATTGACAAAATAAAAAATATATAATGAATATATAGCTAATTACCATAGGACAATATTCATTCGATATGCCATCAATGTGACCATATTTCCTACAATGTTTTGTAGTTGTTGGTATTAAATTTCTTACAGGACGTCTGAGGCAACATTTTTTACAAGGGAAATAACATCTACCATCACCCTTTTCACCTGCTTTACTTTCTTCCCCACTGTTTGCACTCTGTAATTTGCCCAAGGTTGTGATGGAAGTCACAGAGGCAACATCAAAACCACTTCGAGTCTTAGATATAGCCCTCCAAGACTCAGAGAGGAATCTCTCTGTCTAATATAACTTTGCTTGAAGAGAATATTAGGCTAGCTACACATAACATAGGATTTGCTTTTAGGAATTGGGTATGGGTAGAGAAAAGAAACCATGGGCTATGGAGTCACTGCAATGAATGATCAAAAACCCATGTCAATAGGCTAATATTTGTAGGGAAAGGTAGACAACTCATTGGATCCTTTAATTTAAATGAAATGGGTGAGACGAAACAGGTCAAGAAATCCAATTAAACACAGAGAAGCTACGAATTATAAGTTTAATCTTCAGTGGAAAACATAAAAAACTATACCAAGCCAGAGACAGAGGGTGCATTAAAACCAATTTTGTTCTTAATATTCTTGGAATAATTCAGAGGAAGACATTAATTATGATAACAGAGAAACAAATTAACACAAATGGATGCACATCACCAGTCGAAATAGTCACAATAATCCTGCAGCATAGCACTGTCTCATTGAATTGATGAAAAAACACAGAAAACTCAGCGAGTTGTTTTACAAAATTTTAAATCATGGTCCTCGACTGATCAACCCTTTTACATTGAAAATCATCTCTATAAATAGGAGAGGTATCCCCATAAGTTTCGTAAGTCGGGTTCAACCGCCTCGGCCAAAAATAGCCACGAATTCCCCCAAAATCTGGAACTGTCCAGCATGAAAAACGGGCCTAATTTCTACAAAAAAGGGGTCCGAACAGACATTTGTTTCTCTTCAACACTGACACCTGGGAAAAAACTGAAGCATTTATTGTATATGGGTATGTTCTGGACACAAAACTCCTTCGGTTTCACCAAATTTTCCTCCAGTTGGTCGTAAAATCTCCTGCAAGATCAGGACTGTAACAGAAAAACCGAAAATCTGAAAAAAAAAAAAAAGGCTGAAAGACAGCTTCAATTCTCCCTTCTCATGGTACTTGTGAAAAAACTAAGAGAGGTTTTTGTTCTTCATCCCGTTATGGATAAAAACCTCTCTCGGTTTCTTAAAAATCATTTTCATTTGCCCAAAAACGGCCTCAGACGAAGACATGTTGAACATGCGAAAATAGGTGAAAAAAGAGAAAAGCGGTTTTTTTGGGGATGGGTGGTATTTCGGACCCCCACTGAGGTGGTAAGTAGTTTTTTTTTGTGGGGGGAGGGGGGGGGGGGGGGGGGGGGNCCTGTCGGGGGGGGGTGGTAATGGAAAACCATCATTCAGGACCCCGCCCCCTCCCCTCGTTAAACTCTGGATGGTGAGGGGGGGTCCGAAAAGTTTTATGACCGTGAATTTATTTGTTTGATGTATGAGAGTGTACGGGGGGGTAGACTTAGGATAGTTTAGTTTTTAATTTTTTTAGTTTTTGTTTTTAATATTGTTTTCATGTTTTATTTGTTATATATTTTTTGTTTGTTTTTTAAATTTGTTTTAATATATTTTATTTATATGTTTGTTTAAGTTTTGTTTTGTATTTTATTATGTTTTGTTTACATTTTTTATTATATTTTATTTGTATTTTATTTTAATTTGTTTTATTACTTTTTTTTATATGTTTTATTTAATCTAAAAAACTAACCTAGTTACTAACCTAACTATATTATTAATCATTAATTAATTAATTAATTAATTAATTAATTAATGATTAATTTATTATTAATTAGTCTAACATAAAACTAACTATACTAAACTTATTACTAACATTATTAATTAATATAATCATTTGTTTATTATCCTAAGTGGGTTTATTCGTGGACGGGTGATGGGCGAGATGTGGCTCAAGGATGAAAAGACAAGGGAATGAGTGGCGTAGAGGTGGATGAAGAATGCAGAAAAGGTGATGGAGGATCGGGCGCAATGGATGGATGACACATTGGGACAGGGCCCACCAAAGAAAAATGCCTTATTCCGGACCCCCCCCCCCACTGTTAAAGGCAGAACGGTCGGGGGGTTCGGAATTCAATCTCAGCCATTGATGAAAGTGTTGGTGCTTCAGCCGTTCAGATGTGTGCCTTCGTTATCTCCGATTCCGGACCCCCCCCCTGCCATTAAAGGTAGAACGGTCGGGGGGGTCAGGAAAAATTTGTGAACCATAGATCTCAGTGCCAGCTTCTCAACCGTTCATTTATGTGTTGTCTTTACTTTGTGAGTGCAAAGTTGTATTTGCTCCAAAACTTAGGATAAGTGCATTACGTGGATTTTGTGCACTGTTTCCCTTGCTTTGGTCTCCATGGGGCTAGGAAAAACCACTCAACGTCAACAACCATGAATTTTCTTTTCTTTTCCTTGAAAATAATTTGCAAAGATGAAATATTATTTGCAAGCCAATATACACCCAGAGTGAAAAATTTCCAGTCACCAGATGATACTATGAATTATAGGGTTATAACAGTGGCTCCACCTGTGGATGGCAGCTTCTTTCAGGAGGTGTCAAGAACCACGGACCTCTAAACATGCAGACTGGTGCTTTATCCATTGGGCTAATCCCAAAATCTTATTCTGCAACCTGTACATGTTTTGATCTTGCAATTGAAACCAAATTAAGATAAACATTGCTGAAAAAGAGATGCTCAGAATGTTGAGTTTATTCAAAACTGCTACCTACCCTACACTACTGACAATTTCATCGTTCTAAATGATACAATAATGCCAATGCAGCCAATCAAGTAGTTGTTGAGACCAGAGGACTGTTTGACTGCTCCTTAGCACAGTGAAAAACGTAGCTTGACCTTTTTCACATCGACTCAAAACTGCAAAGTGTAAAGGCCACTGCTGAAAACGTGATTGATATTTACCATAGAGACCTTGACAATATTGAAGAACAAAAGTACTACCAGAGATAGATTGAGGCTCTACAGTGAAAAAATTATCCATATAGGTAGTTATAGGATCAAGGTAGAAATGACATGTTCCTTGATTTTTGGATGGCAGCTCTGGCACTATATCTATGTTATTTTCATCCTCATGCATTTCCTGACATGGCTGCAACTGCTCTAATGGGATTTGTAATGTGACTTCTGCTAAAAAATATAATGAAGTTGACTGCCTAATCACGTCAATATCATAACAGCATTTTATCCCATAGTTGGATGATGGAAAAAGACTTTGACAACACAAGTCATCCAACACATCTTATATTGGATCATGTAGAAATTGAACTGACTGTTGTATTGGTTCCACTGAAACTTCTTGATTTTTTGTGTATTTATCCTTTAGCATATACTCAAGATTCTTTTCAAACACTGAAATGAATTAAAGCATAATGGTACAGAGTTATTGTGGATTAACTCGTAATTT
>ML776978.1:971849-1005275 GCA_009831015.1 Picea engelmannii
AGCATATAACAGATAAGCATAGAAAGAAGCAAGTAAGCAGAAGCATAACATCAACAACACAAAAATATCTAACACATCCATGAAATTGAATCAAAGCTCTTCCTATTAATTCAATAACTGTACATGGAGGTTCTTCACAGACTCTCTCTGCTCTTTTTCCTTCCTGCTCCTCTTGCTAATACTGAATAATAATCATACAATGATACAAGGGAGGGTGTCTATACTCCGTTTTCCCTCTCGAAAGGTAAATTGTCTAATCTACATCTAATTTCTATCTACCAGCCTTAATTGTATTAACTGTCTTCCTATCTGTAACATAATACAATGCGCCTGGCTTTAAATGCCTTTAGTAAACGGCGGCGCAACGAATACCAAGGTGAAATTCAAAATCAAAGAAAAAAAGGTTTGCTGGCTTGTCCAACTGTACAATTCTTTCCCTCTTCATGCTGGTTCATGTGATGAATTTTGAATGTTGCGGATGCTCCTGCATCACATCTTCAATTGATTGATCAGAGAAATTTATGTCTTCACTATTTTCAACTGGCCTAGAGTTTCTTTTCATAAATTGAAAAGATGAGAAACATAAGGGCAAAGTGTTTTCACTTACTCTGATATTTTCTGCACTTTGATCATTGTTGTCATAATTTCCATGTCCAGATTGATTGTCATATCTGAGCTGTAATTGATCTTATTCTTGCCAACAACACGCTGATGGTTTCTTTGAACAGTCAACCTCTATTTCAGCCTCATGACCATCATCATATTGGTCACACTTGGGTAAATCATCTGTGGATGAAATGCCATTGAACATGCATATCATGTCAAGAGAATCTTCCACCACTCTTTGATTTTGAACTTCTTCTTCGACTGCGTCGTGAATTGAATACATGAAAGAATCATTATCCAAACCCTGGTACCAAGGATGAACAGCAAAATGTTTGGGAACAGTGACCTTTTCTTTCTCTGAAATCAATGGAACATGGTGTCTTTGGACAACAAGCTCATATTTTATGTTGATCCTCTGCATCATCTCTTTCATGGCACTGGCCAAACTGTCCAGTTTAGCTTCTGAAGATTTCAGCTGCTCCTTTTCTTTGTTCTTCACTTTTCTCACTGCTTCTAGCTTTGCCTTCCTGTTCAACAAGTTAGCTTCCACATCGATTGCGACACTTTTCATTTCTTCTAGGGTTGCAGTGTCTCTTTCTCTTAACTGGAATGTCATTTCTGGATCAAAGGCTTCTGGGAAATGCAATTTAGCTAAACCAAGAGGTGGCCTTACATCCACAGGAATTGAATGATACACCTCATTGAACCTAGTTGAGAACTATTATACTGTATCTTTGGGATTTCTTTTCAAGTGGTCATATTCTTCTAGGATGAGGAAAATATTTCCCATTATCACCCACCTATCTAAGAAAACTTGCATGAACTGATGAAAATTCCTGATGCTTGCAGCTGGTAGATTTCTAAACCAATTTTTAACTTTACCTTGCAAAGATAGGGAAAACATCGTGATACAGACATCATCATCTTAAACCTCATAAAGGTCAAGGAAATCCTCAAGGTTTTGAATATGCTTTTCAGCAGTGATCTTCCCATTCTCTCCATCAAACCTAGGCAGATTATTGATGTAATTGTCAAGGAGGTCATGGAGAATATGAGGCAAATCTAGAAGCTGGTATCGATCTAGGACTTTTGCAAGCACATGAGATGAAGCAAGAGGTTCAC
The DNA here is from genome assembly GCA_009831015.1 of Picea engelmannii. NCBI lineage: Eukaryota > Viridiplantae > Streptophyta > Pinopsida > Pinales > Pinaceae > Picea > Picea engelmannii. The sequence continues at coordinate 973,578 of ML776978.1, forward strand.
AACCATCCAGAGGTTTAGCAAGAGTAGGAGATAAAGAAGGAGGATTATGTCTCACTAGGGTTTCTACAGGTGCATCTGGGATGTGCACATGCATATGAGTATGTACATAATCTACAATTGGGGATATGATCTCTTGGGGCTCATCAATCAATAGGTGGTCAATGTAATCTTCAGAAATATACTTTTGATTAGGCTTAGAATAAGACAAAACATAATTGCAGATAAAACCAAAGATGTCTTGAATGCAATTTGAGCTTGAGTATCTGGTCTTTCTAGGCTGCTTGGCCATGCTTTAGGTTCTTCCTCCAGTGGAGTTTTTGAGTTGAGACTGTCTGGAGCTGATTTGGAGTATCCAGGTGAATGATCTCAACCTTCTAGTGTTTGGTCACTATCCACCATCAGTGATCAGATCTAGAGATTTGAAGTGTACTACTGGGGAGAGGTTCCCTAGTGGAGTCGCCATTCTGTTTGCACTTTGTAATTTGCCCAAGGTTGTGATGGCAGTCACAGAGGCAACATCAAAACCACTTTGAGTCTTGGATGTAGCCCTCCAAGACTCAGAGAGGGATCTCTTTGTCTGATATAACTTTTCTTGAAGAGAATATTAGGCTAGCTACACAGAACATAGGATTTGCTTTTAGGAATTGGGTATGGGCAAAGAAAAGAAACCATGGGCTATGGAGTCACTGCAACGAATGATCAAAAATCCATGTCAATAGGATAATATTTGCAGGGAAAGGTAGACAAATCACTATATCCTTTAATTTAAATGAAATGGGTGAGACGAAACAGGTCAAGAAATCCAATTAAACACAGAGCAACTAAGAATTCTAATTTTAATCTTCAATGGAAAACATAAAAAACTATACCAAGCCAGAGACAAAGGGTGCATTAAAACCAATTATGTTCTTAATATTCTTGGAATAATTCAGAGGAAGGCACTAATTATGATAATAGAGAAACAAATTAAAACAGATGGATGCACATCACCAGTTGAAATAGTCACAAGAATCCTGCAGCATAGCACTGTCTCATTGAATTGATGAAAAAACACAGAAAACTCAGCGAGTTGTTTTACAAAATTTTAAATCATGGTCCTCGACTGATCAACCCTTTTACATTAAAAATAATATCTATAATTAGGAGAGGTATCCCCATAAGTTTCGGAATTCAGGTTCAACCACCTCAGCCAAAAATAGTCACGAATCCCCCAAAATCTGGAACTATTCGCCATGAAAAACATGCCTAATTTATGAAAAAAAGGGGTCCGAACAGACATATGTTTCTCTTCAACTCTGACACCTGGGAAAAAACTGAAGGAGGTTATTGTATATGGTTATGTTTTGGAATAAAAACTCCTTCTGTTTCTCCAAATTCTCCTCCAGCTAGCCGTAACAGCGTCTGTAAGATTGGGACTGTAACAGAAAAACCGAAAATCCGAAGAAAAAAAAAGCTGAAAGACAGCTTTGATTCTCCCTGCTCATGGAACTTGTGCAAAAATTGAGAGAGTTTTTTGTTATTCATCCCGTTACGGAGAAAAACCTCTCTCGTTTTCTTAAAATTCGTTTTCATTTGCCCACAAACGGCCTCAAACAAAGACATTTTGAACAGGCGAAAATAGGTGAAAAAATGAGAAAAGCGGTTTTTTTCAGGATGGATGGTATTTTGGACCCCCCCTAAGGTGGTAAGTGGTTTTTGGGAGGTTTCAGGGGGTCCGCTGGCATGTGAGGGCGACACCTGTCCGGGGGGTGGTAATGGAAAACCATCATTCCGGACCCCCCCCCCCTCTCTCGTTAAACTTCGAATGGTGAGGGGGGGTCCGAAAATTTTTATGATCATGGATTTATTTGTTTGATGTATGAGAGTGTACGGGGGGGTAGACTTAGGATAGTTTAGTTTTTAATTTTTTTAGTTTTTGTTTTTAATATTGTTTTCATTTTTTATTTGTTATATATTTTTTGTTTGTTTTTTTAATTTGTTTTAATATATTTTATTTATATGTTTGTTTAAGTTTTGTTTTGTATTTTATTATGTTTTGTTTATATTTTTTATTATATTTGATTTGTATTTTGTTTTAATTTGTTTTATTACTTTTTTTTATATGTTTTATTTAATCTAAAAAACTCACCTAACTATATTATTAATCATTAATTAATTAATTAATTTATTATTAATTAGTTTAACATAAAACTAACTATACTAAACTTATTACTAACATTATTAATTAATATAATCATTTGTTTATTATCCTAAGTGGGTTTATTTGTGGATGGGTGATGGGCGAGATGTGGCTCAGGGAAGAAAAGACAAGGGAATGAGTAGCGCAGAGGTGGATGAAGAATGCAGAAAAGGTGATGGAGGATCGGGCGCAATGGATGGATGACACGTTGGGACAGGGCCTGCCAAAGAAAAATGCCTCATTCCGGACCCCCCCCCCCCCACCGTTAAAGGAAGAACGGTCGAGGGGGGTCTGGAATTCAATCTCAGTCGTTGATGAAAGCGTTSGTGCTTCACTCGTTCAGAAGTGTGCCTTCGTTATCTCTGATTCCAACCCCCCCCCCTGTTGTTAGAGGTAGAACAGTCGGGGGGGTCCGGAAAAACTTGTGAACCGTAGATCTCAGCACCTGCTTCTCAAACGTTCATTTATGCGTTGTCTTTACTCTATGAGCGCAAAGTCATATTTTCTCCAAAACTTAGGATAAGTGCATTACGTGGATTTTGTGCATTGTTTCCCTTGCTTTGGTCTCCATGGGGCTAGGAGAAACCACTCAACGTCAACAACCATGAATTTTCTTTTCTTTTCCTTGAAAATAATTTCCAGAGATGAAATATTATTTGCAAGCCAATATACACCGAGAGTGAAAAATTTCCAGTCACCAGATGATACTATGAATTATAGGATTATAACAGCCACCTCTAACAACATTCTGTGACATTTTTTCACACAAAAATACCCTTTCAGAACCGTCGTTGTTATAGCAAGATTGTCACAACCACTTTAAATCGTCAAATATTTATATTGCAATTTTAGGTCACTATCATCGCAATTGCGAAGAACGTGACCTAAAATTATTATTTTTTTTACCTATTTATTTTAGGTCATTTTTAACGGTCAATTTTAAGGTTAGGTAAGTCGTCTCTCTTGTGATGAACATTGACCATAATAATTTAGTCAAACTACATGTGTCAAGATAGCGACGAATACGGGGTGGATTTAGAAAAAATGAACTTTTTCTCTTACATGTTGTGACGAAAGAGTAATTTCGTTGCAAGTGATCATCGCAAATTTTTCAATATGTAGTAGTGAATGTAGAGGGAGCATTACAAATCCTGAATGGCATAACCATCCATTCAAACAAACCTTGCTTTGTTTTGAAAGCTGTCTTCCATGTGTCTCCTTCAAAAATCTTAATCTGATGATATCCACTTCTCAAATCCAACTTAGTAAAATACTTAGCATCTTTCAATTGATCAAGAAAACCATCAATTCGAGGAAGAGGATAATGATTATTTACCGTAATCTTGTTCAAGGCTCTAAAATCTACACACATGTGCCATGTACCATATTTCTTTGGTACTAAAACAATTGGTGACTCACATGGCGATGTGCTTGGAATGATAACACCTTTGTCAAGCAACTCTTGGATTTGTTTTTTAATTTCGTCATTCTCCATGACTGACATCATGTACATACCAATGTTTGGAAGAGGACAATCTTGTTGCAATTGCATCTCATGTTGGATACCCCTTTTAGGAGGCAATCCTTTTGGTTCCTGAAACATCTCATCATATTGGTTAACAACCTCATATAAATCAAATTTTGACTTTGCATCACAACCTTGGAAAGCTTCTTTTTCAACATTGTCTTTGGATTTGATCATCAAGAGGACAAAGTTATTACTAACATTGACCAATCTCTTCATTTGTCCAACATTTACAAGTGACAAATTCATCTTCTTTGTATGTGATCTAACAATGTACTCAACTCCATTTTTAAACAAATGATATGTGTTCTCATGATGATGAAAGATGGCTCTCTTATCATATAAATATGGGCTTCCCAACTATTGAGAACTCAACACACCCTAAAATCCTTATCAAATTTTGTCACTTTTTGGGTACCACTTGTTTTCTGCACTGTCTGACTCGACTTCATTTTGGGAATTTTTTTTATCTTTGATTGTTTTCATGACTCTTATCACCTATTCAGGTTTGTTTGAACTTATGAAACCTCATGTTTAAAATACCTTAACACCTGAATTAAGAATCGACAGCTAAACCCCGCACCTAACACACTCAGGTTCGATGTCGAAAAGAATTCAAGTAAGTAAAGGAACCACACAATAAAAATAGTCGTCGATCGTCGATCCTCATCGGCATTGGTCGAAGGTAGTTTTCGTTTACGTAGGTTATTCACATAAAGTTTTGAGGGATATTTGATCCCCTTCAACATCGATAAAATACGACGAAGATAGACGTTAACAAAGGATGTAAAACAATCGCCGACAGTCGATGCCCAATTCACTTTATCGGGATCGGGGAAATTCCAGAACAATCACAACAAACATTTTGACCGCGATAAAGTTATCTCTGATCACCGATCCTCGATGTGTTTTTTGCATAGGGACTTTTTCGAGGGAGTCGATCCGAGAGTACTTGGGTAGGTTTATCGTCGATCATCGATCCTTGACACTTTTTGGTGTCAGCAAGTTAGTATTTGGTTTTAGAACGAATGGCTTAAAGAAAGTCCTGACTCCATTTAACACGAGCAAATTAAGTCACTAGTCTCAAACGCCATGTGTCTTTACCAGGTAATCGAGTTGTACGGTCTAGTTCTATTCCGAGTCATTTGGGTTCCCTAGGTCCTAGTCACACCTCCGAGTCAGCTTTTCCATGTCATCACTGTACGAGAATATCGATCAACATCAAAGGTTTTGCAGAGGGATATCAATGAAAATGTTCACAAGACAATCCCGACCCTCGATCCACCAACTGATAGAGTAGAATGATGGGACATTTGTGGCATTAGATACGATCAGATTTTTGACATTTAAGGAACCAGTTAATGCCCAATCCCACATTAGTTTCTACCCTGTGCGCCCATTAGAATACAACATTTTGAAATTGTCGATAGACCACATTACCACCCACGCCTTCGTCTTCAACCCATGATGAATTTAAGTTTAAACCCCTATGAAGATCCGATGACAGATTTGTTGAAATTTCACTCATAACCCGATGTTGGCACAAGGGCAGACCTAGGGTTCAACGCTCAAGAGTGCACCAAAAAGACCCTAACTACCAACCCTTTCAATAGCACCTGCGAAGAAAATGAAGTCTCGCCCGAGCTAGAGGCAAGGGTGGTTGCAGGACTCAGATGTCTGCAACCTTAGCTGGGACAAAAATCTGTGATTATAGCACTTAGTAATCATTTATCCTTACATCACTTCGCAGATAGCATAGAGTATCACAGTGAGTACTTAGATCTAAGATAATTCAACACTTAGCCACAACAAGATAGATCGGGTTCAGCAGACCAAGCACTAATAATATATCATATCTAACATTCATTCCTATCTCAGAAGCACAAAGCATAACTAAATCTATTTAATCACATCAAGCACTTAGCCAAGAAGGAGATAAACACATTAGGTCAAAGCACAGAGCACAATACAAAAAGTTACCATGGTTCACTCCCACCCTAGGGCTACGTCCACGAAATCTTCTTCTTTATTATCGTAGTCAAGAAGTTACAACACAGAGCTTCAAAAATCCTTGCTTCGCATAGGACAAAATATATACCTAGCTCACTAGATCCTTCTTCCTTTCACTTCAGCACAAAACAACTTGTGAGCTTCTTAAAGTCATGCACAGAGCATCTACAAGATACATCCAATCACATAGATCTAGTTCTAGCACTAAGCCATCAACTATACATCACATAGATGTACTACTCTCCCCTTCTTCCTCTTCTTACATTGCCTAAGTATCTATTTATAGATTACAAAAATGGGCCTAAATGTGGGTGAACCCACGAGCCAACATCCATTTCCCGTTACATTAACCCAAAACCCTAAAGGGACCCAAAAATAGGTCTAGTTTCCCTAATTTCTACTTTGCATTGTGCTCCATATTTGGTAAGATGTCGAAGTCCCAAAAATGGTCAAATATGACCAAGTATTCTTCAAAACTTGTTCAAGGGCCAATAGGCCCCCAACACTCACATGTGACTCATCCCGAGTCACTCTGGTCTGATCAATTCTGCCTCGAATGCCTCGAGCTACTTCGACCTGTTGTAGTGTGACAACCTCTTTCTCAGTGAATTCCTATATCACTGTGTCATTGAGCGGTCCTTCCAGGCATTGTTCTGCAGTGATGACAACCTGTTCGAGTTCAACTCCCTGACTTTCAAGTTCAGTGAACAGCTGGCATGTCTTTTCTTGGATTGGTTGAAGTTGTTGGGAGACTTCCATCATTTTACTTTAAAACGTATGTACCTATTGTTAGGTTGTGCATTGTTCTATTAACCTCTCCATTCTTTCAACTGGGGTCAAAGTCTTTATCTACGCATGTAGTGTGTCTGCATGTTGCTTTGCTTCTTGGAGTTGTGCCTCCAATGTCTACAATTCTGGATTCTCTGTGAGGGTTTCATAAGTCTGGGCACTTCTAGCACTCAGTTGCTTGTATTCTAGGGTAAAGGCTTTTAATCAGCCAACTGCACTTCGAGCAGTGGCCTCTCTTAGATATCTTATTTCTTGGGGGGTCTCGGGCACAGTGCAGAGCTCCAGATTTGTGATGTGTTGTTGAATTTGTTGGATTACTTCTTCCAGTTGGGTCACCTGCTGTGGGAGACGGTCTTCCATCTTCACTTCTATGACCGTCACAGAGTGAAGTGATTTGTGAACCCTTTCCTATACTTCAAGTTGCTCTGCTAGAAACTGTGCCTTTTCCTCGTCCCTCTTTTCTTTCAGGGCAATATTTTCCCACTCTTCCTCACTCTGTTATTCTAGAAGTGATTTTTGTTCTTGCATAAAAGCCTGGGTGGCTTGTGTTGTGTCTTCTTACGCACATCGAAGGCAAGCTTCGAATTGATCAACGATCTAGTGTAGATGAGTGGGATCATCGCCTATTTCTGATGTTTCGCTTATCAAGGGTGCTATAGAAACTGCTCGATTGGACTGGAGTGCTTGCTGCACTTCTTGGAGTTCATCCTTGATTTGGTTGAATATCTCCTCCTGATTTTCTTCTTGCTTTTCTGTGAGCTCTAGTGAAACATCATTCAGCACAGCAATTAACAAGTTGAAGTCATATGGGGTAAGGGTAGTTTTAAGCGTGGTCTAGGTGGCCTTAGCTTTCTTTCGGGAGGAGAGTTTTGGTGGTGTAATCTTTCTTTTCATGGAGGGATCCTCCTCCTCTCTAGGTGGAGTAACCTCGCCTCTATTTTGCTCAACTTTTGTGTCGCCTATCTCATCACCATCACCTCCCTGTGCAGGTGAGATCGAAGTAGTCTTCATGGACATGCTAGGAACATATTCAACTTCATCATCCTTCTTAGTCTTGCTTGACCCAGGTGTATCCGGCATATATTCAGGGCTTTCCTCGTCGGACATGTCTACAGGGTCCGCTGCAACAAGGAGGTTCGTCGACCATTCCTAGGGAAAGAGAATACGCAGATCTAAAAGAGTAGAAACCGAGAAATAAATAATACAAAACTGAAATAAAACCAAAATGATACTCTGCAAAAATTTAAAAAACGTGTATTCGGGATTTATACCTCTAGATCTGACTGAAATGGTCGTATATTGGGCAAAGAAAAACCTTTTCAAGTGAAACAAAAAGTGTTCTTGACTGAAATGAGCACTCCATACGTAATGGAATAGTCCTATCAGCCCAGAAATGTACGAAAATGATAGAAAATGGAGATGAGACAACTCGTCTTCACGATCTCGATCTACAACAGGAGCGGGTCTTCAAACAGGCTCTAATACCATGTTCGAAAACACAGGTATTCCAATAGAGGACAAACACCTTCAGTAACCACTCAAATAACCAAATCAAATATCAACACACCGATGTTTTCACGTGGTAAAACCCCTACAGGGAAACATCCATGACCCCAGCCAACGCAACCACTTGGAGCAATTTATTAATGCAAAAGAAAAAGATTACAGAGATATTTTACAAGAGAATTTCTCACAATCGATCATCGGAAAATGCCCCTCCGTGCTCTTTAAATAGATATCATGGACCAATCGGGTGTTAATCCACGGATCAATGGTCGTTAAGATCAAGGAGAGTATGAACCATTGAATCACTCTATGTCGGGAGCATATTGTGATCGTCAGATTTCCTAACTACAAATGCATACTAATGCATACTAAAGAAACACACTAAGAAACACACTTTTACCTAATGACACATTAGACCAAGTAGATCTTAACTAAATCCTAAGTATCTAAATATCCTAACATTTTATGAAATGGGCTCCTTTGCAAGACTATCAAACAAACATTATATTACTACTATTTGTATATATGATACGTAATACATTATTGTAATTCCTTGTTTGTTTTGTTATTGGAGATATTGTAGTTAAGTTAAACTTATGTTTCATGTTTATAGAATAAATCATCCATGCCTACTTAAATCTACATTCATTATATTTATGGTTTCACATCATTATGATACCTCAATCATTTGATCTATTTATTTCAACTAAAGATTGTCAATTCTAATAAATATCTTATCTAGGCTTCCAAGAAAAGATGTGTGTTGATTTTAGGAAAAAGGAAGTTCATGAATTTCTATTGTTGTATTAATATTGAGAAATAAAAAAAATTGTATATGGTTGTTTTCTTTTCAGGAGGCTTTAATAACAATTAGGGTTTGAAGGATGACATGACTTGTATAGTAGTTGACATTATTCCACCAGAAAAATTTTCTCCTATTTCATTTCCTCCTAAGAAACAAAATAAGATAAGATCACTTATATTTATGAAACAGTTTCAAGATTTAATGAATAAATTGATCAACAAGTTGTTTGTAGTTGTAATTGTTGAAGAACTCTTTGAAAGGATCAATAATGTTCATTGAAAGGTTGGTAGTTGATCTAAAAGTTGAACTCGTTGATCCAATAGTTGAAGCAAAAGATTAACAAGTGAATCTAGATCTATGCTTATTGATCAAGATGTAGTTTCTTATCCAACACTAGTAGCATAGGTAGAAGTAGAGATAGATGTAGTTTACTAAGCATTAGAATCAACACTAGTAGATGTAGAGTCAATTGTTTAAGCAAGACAAGTAGCATAAGTCATGTATTCTATAGCTTAAGCAATTCAATACCTCACAATAGTAGCATAGCCTACAACATACCTAGTAACATATCTAGTAGCACCATCAATAAACACATCGATAGAAAACGTGAAGACATAGCTTGTTGGGATAGAGCCAAATTCATAAGCTAGAGTAGAAGTGTCATAGGAAGTATCAATTGTTCCAAAATTTAAGCTATCAATAAGGGATCTAGAAGCATCAGTATAAGAAAATCCTAGAGCACCTAGAGAAAAGACAAAGACTAAGGATGCAGGAGTAGCATATATGGATCCAAAATAAGAAGATTGATGCAGTTCCCCCACCTTAGTAGGGTTTGTTGACCTCCCGGTCTCTGGATCTTCTCAATCTTCAAGATGGAGAAGCTCTTTGATTCCCCATTAGAATCTTCAAGAAATGTCCATAGGTCCTTTTTATGAAACTCCGTCGTGCGAACAAGAGGCCCAAGCTTCTCTCACGCGACCACTGGCTGTGACCACGAGCCTAACCCAAAAGGCGTTTCATGATTTTGTGTGTCGGGTCTTTGCATGTGAATCACCTCGATTCTCCCAACCTCTGAAATCCCAACAAGATTTTAGCATGTACTATCTCCTCCCCTATATTCCTTCAATGTGACCACAGGCGGTGACCACGTGCTTGAATGAAAGGTGCCTTGCAATTTCGCATTTCATGACTCTAGGGGTCTCCCTACCTCTTTTCTCCCGATAGCCGAAACCACGATGGCTCTAGATCAACGGTCCAGATATTCTCTTCGATAAACGGTTGTGATCATGTCGGGATTTCATGTTTTTCGACTTTGGGGGTCTCCCTACCTTTGTTCTCCCGATATTCAAAACCGCAATGGCACTAGATCAACGGTCTAGATCTTCTCCTTTGATCAACGGTTGTGATCAAGTCAGGATTTTGTGGTTCGTGACTTTGGGGGTCTCCCTACCTTCGCTCTCCCGATAGCCGAAACCGTGATGGTGCTAGATCAACGGTCCAGATCTTCTCCTTTGATCAACAACTGTGATCAAGTCAGGATTTCGCATTTCATGACTTTGCCTCTTATGGAGTCCCTTCGACACTTAGCCGAATTCCAAATCTGTGCACTCTTTGCAGCAAATTCCTACGCAAGACTTGGTTCTTGCGGATGATTGTGCATGCCTTGTAGCAGTCACTTTGCATTCCTTGCAAAGGCAAAGTCTCGTGCTATCTCTTATGAGCTTCGGAATCGAAACAGATCACGTCATGCACTCCTTGCGTTTTGTGTGCACACCTTGCACTCACTCAACAGAAGAGAAACAATTGAAACTCATACTAACATTCACAATTTCATCCATTCATAACGAAATTCATTCATTTATGAAAACATAATAACAGAGAATCACAAACAGTAACAACATCACACATTTGGATCCATTTTCCTCTGTTATATTCATTCAGAAAAAAAAAATGGCTACAATTATTCTCAAACAGCAAATAAAAATCAAAAACTCATACTAACTCGCAACGGCCTCATTTGGGCGTACAAAACCTCTAATTATCTTAGAGGGTCCTTAGGGTTCCCCCCAACTACTCGTCTACTCAGAAAACGAAAAAAAACTATAACTTCTACCTAAGTTCAGTTACATTCAAGACTCGGGGTGAAACTCCCAGATCACTCGTGATCATCCGCTCCCAAGTGTTTGATCTTCTTCTGTTTTTCCAATCAGCTCCAAAATATTCACAGTAACTCCCAACATTTGAGATTTTGAAATGATTCCCAGGCCCCAAGCTATCCTGCCACGTGTACTCGCTGACGATGTTGACGATGCTCCTGCATCATACTCCCCCTGGAAAAAAAATCATGGACTCCTGTCCATGAGCTCCTGCACCAACTTTCCATGCTTCTAGATATCAACTTCATTCTCCCAACTGGAATCTTCTATTGGACGTCCCTTCCATTTGACCAAATATTCAAAATAAGTCTTCCTCTTAGTCTTTTTTCAAATTCTCTAATCAACGATCTTCTCCATCTTTGGTTTTTTTGCTATAGGCATTTATTTCTCCCACTGAATCTTATATTGATATTTTGATCCCTCTATGTCATATTTCCTGTAAGGATACAGGTTTGAAACGTTGAATATGGGTGATATGCCCACATTATATGGCATCTCAATCTCATAGGCGTTTGCATCAAACTTCCTCAAGATATTACATGGTCCTATATTCTTCATTTTTAACTTGTTATATGTCCCCCTAGGGAACCTTTCTTTCCTGAGATGTGCCATAACCTTATCTGCCACCTCAAATTGAAGTTCTATGCAATTTTGATCAACTCTGAGCTTGTACTCTTGGCTAGAGTTCTGTAATTGTCCTCTAATCTGGCTATGGAGCTTCTACATTTCAACAACAAAATATTCTACTCAAGCACTTCTGATCTCACTCTGTCCCAAGTCTCTCATCTTGGATACTCCCCTGGGTTGCATTCCATACAATATCTGAAATGGTATTTTTCCAGTGCTTCTGTTTGGCGAGTCATTGTATGCAAGTTTTGCTTGTGGCAGAATTTGATCCCACTGGTTATGATGCTCAGTGACCAGAATCCACAACAAGTTTCCCAAGATTTTGATTACCACCTCATTCTATCCATATGTCTGAGGATGATAAGCTAAGTTGAAGGATAGATCCATCCCCAACTTCTTCCACAGTGTTCTCCAAAAATGACCAACAAATTTTGTGTCTATGTCTGAGACGATGCTTCTGGGTAGGCCGTGAAGTCTCACAACTTCCTTGAAAAATAGATTTGCAACATGTGTTGCATCATTCGTCTTCTGTCATGGGATAAAGTGTGACATCTTTGAAAATCTATCCACCACCACAAATATGGAATCACATCCTCTTTGTGTTCTTGGTAGTCCTAACACAAAATCCATGCTTATTGCATCCCAAGGCCTCTCTAGTATTGGCAATGGTTGATACAATCCAGTGTTCTATCGTTTACCTTTTGCATGTTGGCAGATTCTACATCTGTTCACAAATTTCATCACTTGTGTCCTCATGCCTGTCCAATAGTATGAACTTCTCAACTGTGTGAATGTTTTATCATGGCCGAAATGTCCATCCAATCCTCCACTATGCTTCTCCTTCAAAAGGTTGTCCCTCATTGAACATTTTGGTATGCATAACGGATTTCCATTGAACAACAATCCCTCTTGAATCATATACTCTACCCACTGGCTCCTATCTCTAAGCACAAGATTCACGCATGCTTTGTATGCCTCCTTGAAATCTGGATCATCAATGTACATTTCCTTAAGGTGTTCAAACCCCAAGGTCTTCACCTGAAATTCCTGTAGGATCAAACATCTCCTTCTTAATGTATTAGCAACTTTGTTAGCATTCCCAACAATATGTTTTATGACAAAAGTAAAATTATGCATAAACTCAATCCACTTTTCATGCTTCTGATTCAATGTTTTTCGTCTGGTTATGAATTGTAAAGCTTGGTTATCGCTATATAAGAAAAAATCCTATGGGACAAGTAATGTATCCATTTCTTCAATTCTTGAATTATGGCATAAAATTATTTATCATATGTGGAGTATTTTCTCTTAGTCTCATTCAGCTTCTCACTAAAATAGGAAATCGGTCTATTATCCTGGCTCAAAATTGCTCCAATTGCAACTCCACTTGCATCGCATCTCACCTGAAATGTCTTTTCAAAATTTGGCAAGACCAGAATTGGTCATTTTGTTATCTTCTCCTTCAGTATATTGAAGCTCCTCTCAACCTCCTCTATCCATTTAAAACACTTGTGCTTCTTCTTCATTGTATTCATCATTGGTGCACAAATTCCACTGAAATATCTAATGAACTTCCTATAGAAACTTGCTAATCCATGGAAGCTTCTTACCTCAAACATGCTTCTTGGTGATGGTCATTCTTTGATTGCTTTCACCTTCTCTAGATCCATCTTCAGTTCATTTGAAGAGATCACAAAACCCAAGTAAATGAGTTATGTCTTCATAAAAGAGGACTTCTTCAAATTTATCAGTATCTTCTCCTGTTGTAGTCTCCTCATCACTAGTGTCAGGTGTCTCAAATGCTCCTCTTTGTCTTGCTAAAGATCAGTATACCATCCACATATACAACCACAAACTTGCCAATGAAATATTACAGTATTTCATTCATCAACCTCATAAAAATACTCGGGCCATTTGTTAAGCCAAATGGTATAACAAGCCATTCATACAAACCTTCATTTGTCTTAAAGGTTGTCTTCCATTCATCACCTTCTCTCATTCTTATTTGGTGATATCTGCATTTCAAATCTATCTTAGAAAAGAAGTTTTCTCCACTTAGACAATCCATTAAATCATCCATTCTTGGCAAAGGAAATCTATACTTGATGGTGATTTTGTTAATGGCTCTTGAGTCTATACACATTCTCCATCCTCCATCCTTCTTTGGACTCAACACAATTGGTACTGTACATGGACTCAAGCTCTCTCTGACCAACCCCTTGTCTAACAACTCCTGGACTTGATTCTTTACCTCCTCATTCTCTCGAGGTGTCAGTATGTACGTTGCTTTGTTTGGCAGACTTGCTCCTAGTATCAGATAAATATGATGGCTAATACTTCTGATGGGTGGCAATGAGTTAGGCAGCTCATCCACCACTATGTCAGCAAAATTATCCAACAATTCCCGAATTTCTTCAGGCAAATCATCCATCGAAGTACTTGTAAGGAAAACTCTAGGTTTCCTCACCACAGCAAACTGCATCTCCTGTCCTTTCTTGACTTCTTTCAGGAGTTCCTTCCCACTCATGAGAAGTATGCTTGTGTTGGCTTCTTCTCTCACTTTCTTCTCCTCTATTGGCAGCAACATGTGTGTCCTACCATTCTTCTCTGAGGTGTATGTATTCTTCCTCCCATAATGAATGGCATTCATGTCAAATTATCATGGTCTTCCCAACAAAATATAATATACATCCATGGGAATTACATCACATAGAATTTTATCTCTATATCATCCTATCTTAAATTGAACAAGACATTGTTTAGTAACCATTAGTTGGTGTCATTTCTACAACCATGAGACTTTGTATGGTTTCGGGTGTGCAGTTTTCTCCAACTCCAATTTCTCCACCATCTCTGTGGATACTAAGTTGTCAGTACTCCCACTATCAATTATCACCTTGCAGACTCTGTCCTTAGTATTGAAAGTTGTCATGAAGAGACTATTCCTCTGCACCGGTTTTTCAACTTTCGCTTTTGGTTTTAAGAGAACTTTTCTCAACATCAAAGATGTTCCATCCTCTGTTCCTTTTGCTTCAACATTTCTTCTCTGTTCTTCTGAAATGTGAGCTTCACCTTCTCCTTCTTTCTTTCTCTCGGGACATTCCCAAGACTTATGTCCTACCTTTCCACAAGTGTAACATCTCACTTCTCCTCCTCTGCCTCTTCCCCTTCCTCTGGAAGAACTTCTTCCACCATCTTGTCTTCCTCAGGAACTTCCTCCTCTTTCCAAGTGACTATGTGGTTTCTCAGTCTCATATTTGGAATTTTTTTCCTTGTCATGGGCAACTCCCTTGCCTTTTTTCGGGTCTAGGATTCTAACTCTACCTTGCTGGCTTTGTTTTCTGGCCAACTTCTCCTCTGCCTTCAGTGCGAACTGATAAGCATCCTCCATAGTCCGTATTGACATCATGTTGATCTCATCCTGGATTTCATACCTCAGGCCATTTATATACCTGACAACTTTTTCTTCATCCTTCTCTCTTTGTCTAGTTCTGATGTTTAGCTTGTAGAACTCCTCTGTGTATTCTTTAACTGTCATACCCTTATGTCTCAGGTTTTGCATCTTCCTAAATAGATTTATATGATAATCCTTGGGCATGAACTTTGCCTTCAGCTTGGCTACCATTTTTTCCCATTTCTTTATCTTTTGTTTGCCTTTGCTTCTCCTCTTAGCCTGCAATTCATCCCACCACAGTGTTGTGTGTCCTTTGAGTCTGGTGACAGCATGTCTCACCCGTTTCGCCTCATCGACGTCTTCATAGTCAAAATATTTTTCCATGGCTCTTACCCAATCCAGCAGCTCTCCAGCATCCAAATTGCCTTCATACATTGGGACCTCTATTTTGGCTCTAGCTCCCAATCTGACAACTACTCTCAGCAAGCGTTCTTCGGTAAAATTCTCTCCTACAGCTTCTTCGACTTCTACTTCTTTTCTCTCTGCATCATTAATGTCTCCAGCATCAAGTGACCTCCTATGCAATGCCTCCATCGCCTCTAATCTTGCGTGAAGTTCTTTCATCTCCCTTTCTACAGCCCAATTGGATAAAGGTTGTTCCGATCGTCTCCTAGATGGCATTCTATCGACTGTCTCTCACACGCAGAGTGTAGCTTCAATTTCTTTCATCTCCTTTATCTCTTTCACCTGAAATCTATAGACGAAAATCTTCTCTGATACCACTTGATGCAGCGCCCCCACCTCAACAGGGTCTGTTGACCTCCCAGTCTCTGGATCTTCTCAATCTTTGAGCTGGAGCAGCTCTTTGAATCCTCGTTGGAATCTTCAACAAATGTCCACAAGTCCTTTTCACGAAACTCCATCATGCGAACAAGCACCAGGCGCAAGCTTCTCTCACATGACCACTGGCTATGACCACGAGCCTAACTCAAAAGGTGTTTCACGATTTCGTGTGTTGGATATTTGCATGTGAATCACCCTGATTCTCCCAACCTCTGAAATCTCGACAGGAGTTTAGTGTGTACTAGATCCTCCCCTGTCTTCCTTCAATGTGACCATGGGTGGTGACCATGAACTTGAATGAAAGGTGCCTCGCGATTTCACATTTCGCAACTATGGGGGTCTCCCTACCTCTGTTCTCACGATAGTCGAAACCGCAATGGATCTATATCAACGATCCATATCTTATCTTCGATCAATGGCTATGATCATGTCAGGATTTCGCGTTTCGCGACTTTGGGGATTTCCCTACCTCCGTTCTCCCAATAGTCGAAACCACGATGACGCTAGATCAATGGTTCATATCTTCTCCTTTGATCAACGGTTGTGATCAAGTTGGGATTTCGCGTTTTGCGACTTTGGGGATCTCCCTACCTCCGTTCTCCCAATAGTAGAAACTGTGATGGTGCTAGATCAATTGTCCAGATCTTCTCCTTTGATCAATAGCTATGATCAAGTCGGGATTTCACATTTCATGACTTTGCCTCTTATGGAGTCCCTTCAACACTTAGTCGAATTCCAAATCTATGCACTCCTTGCAGTAGATTCCTACACAATACTTGGTTCTTGCAAATGACTATGCACGCCTTGTAGCAGTCGCTTTGCACTCCTTGCAGAGGTAAAGTCTCGTGCTATCTATTTTGAGATTCAAAATTGAAACAGATCCCATCATGCACTCCTTGCATTTTGTGTGCACACCTTGCAGTCACTCAACAAAAGAGAAACAATTGAAACTCATACTAACATTCACATTTTCATCCATTCATAACAAAATTCATTCATTTATGAAAACACAATAATAGAGAATTACAAACAGTAACAACATCACGTAATTGGATCAATTTTCCTCTGTTATATTCATTCAGAAGAAAAAAAATGGCTACAGTTATTCTCAAACAGCAAATAAAACTCATACTAACTCGCAGCAGCCTCATTTGGGCGTACAAAACCTCTATTTATCTCAGAGAGTCCTTAGGGTTCCCCCCGACTACTCATCTACTCGAAAAACGAAAAAAAACTCTAACTTCTACCTAAGTTTAGTTACATTCAATACTCGAGATGAAACTCCCATATCAATCGTGATCATTCGCTCCCAAGCGTTTGGTCTTCTGTTTTTCGAATCAGCTCCAAAAGATTCACAGTAACTCCCAGCGTTTGAGATTCTGAAATGATTCCCAGGCATCGAGTTGTCCTGTCACATGTGTTCGCTGACGATGCTCATGCATCAAAGATGATCTAGGTGATTCACTTGGTTAACTAGAACCAATGAAGATGACACTATTGACTATAGTGGCATTGGCATTATTGTTTGTTTTTTGTGTTATGCTAGTTTAAGTTATAGTTTGTTTTACCATTATGCTTTATATAAACAATTCAAATCATTATCATTTTTTTCAATGTTATCTTAGTGAAGTTATAGTTTTTGTTTTTTTGGTTATGTTAGTTATAGTGAGCAAGTTACTTTAAAAAAAAATATGTTTTTTCAATAGGTCTGTCAATATGTTTTTGTTTAATAATAAATAGAATATTAGGTCTTCAATCTACTTTAAAACATGAAAATAGTTATTTTTAGATTTGTTATCAATAAAAAGTTCAATTATTTCATTAAGTCGATGATTTTGTTTTTTATTTTATGTTAGGTGTGTTAGTTCAAGTTATAGTTTGTTTTGTTTGGTAGTTTTGTTGTATGCATTGAATTTTAGGCTTTAAACAACTCGTCTTCACAATAGTTCAGTGCCCTGCCCACTTGGGTTTCTTCCATGAATGGAAATGATAGTATGGGAAACTATTTTTTTTTTCAGAATAACTAATATGATTGATAGTTGGGTAGAAGTGAATTGGGCAGTGGATTTCAACCATTTATTTTTCAAAATAACTAATACCTTTGATACTTGGGTAGAATTGAATTAAGCAATGGAGAAACATGCAACTTAGAAATGGGTTCTTCTCAAGAAACCACTTATTTCTAGTGTTATAACAATACAGAGTTCAATATGTTGGCGTTATCCATTGTAGTCATGCCAACGTTATTGATTATAGCTACATTACAAGAAATGAGAAACAAAAAATGGAATGTAAAATGGGTACGATATGTGAAACATAATTTTTTAGGTTTTGTACAAGTAATTATTTTTGGTATTTCTTATAATTTTTTAATATATGTGTGAAGTAATAGAGAACACCAAAGCATTAAAACCCAATATCATGAATAAAGAAAAATCACAATAGAGCATAGAAAGAAAATAGAAATCTGAAGTGGAACAAATAAACAAACAAAAAAATTGAAAGTAAACAACTATAGACATTGTGCAACTGTACTATATGGTGTCGATCCTCTTGTATCCAACGTTAAAATTCCACTCTCCAATATTCAAGAGTTTATCAGGAAATGAGTTACTCACCAAGAAAAAAGTAGTATTTATAGGTTTTGTTACATGTTTCTCCCAAATACGATGCCTCAATGTCTGGTCACTAGTAACATAGGACTCTAGTCACACTAGAGTCATTGACTGCAATCACATTGGCATTAATATTTAAGAAAAAAATAGTGCACAATGACAACATTATTAGGTTAAATATGTTTTTCTTAAGTAATTCACAAAACGATAGGTTAGTAAGTAAGTTAATTTAAAAGATGAAAACAATTATTTTCATATTTGTTATTAAT
Source organism: Picea engelmannii (assembly GCA_009831015.1). Taxonomy (NCBI): domain Eukaryota; kingdom Viridiplantae; phylum Streptophyta; class Pinopsida; order Pinales; family Pinaceae; genus Picea; species Picea engelmannii. The sequence continues at coordinate 992,296 of ML776978.1, forward strand.
AAACAATTAAGGGATTTTATTAAAATTCATAGACTTCAGATTTGTTATCAATAAAAAAATGCAATTTTTTCATTATAATTTACAAAAAACTACATTTTACAGTAATTGGTGAATGTTGACTTAGTATCCTCCTTGTTTCTTGATTATCATTTTGTTGATTTTTAAGAAATAAATAACACCTAATGTTGGCATTATTAGGCCAATCAACATGTTTTTCTTTAGTGACTCACATAATGATAAGTCAATGGGAAAGTTACTTTAAAGATGAAAACATTTTTTTTCAAATGTGTTATCAATAAATAGTTTAGTTCTTTTATCAGAGTTTTATGTACATGCACTCTTCTAGGAGTGAATGCTAACATTATTAATTTGATTCTCCATGGGAGCTAATATGGTCTCTAGGATGTCTCCAGTGATTTGTTCTAGGAAGTAGTATGTGATCTCATCACTTACACTAGATGCCATAAATTATATGATTTGTGGTTGTGACATGTACCAACAATTGAGGAAATCAAAGGTGTTCATATGTCTACTTTTGGAATGTGTTTCAATAAATCTCCTTAGGCACTTGTCAGAATAGCTAGTGCTATTTTTATTCCTTTTCATATTCCTTAAATATTGCAATTGACAAGTCTAAAAGACTACAAGGAGAACACATTCTAGCAAAGGTTTTTAGTGTTACAAAATTTTGAAAAAAAACTCTGCTACAATGTCCTCTATTGGTTCTGAAGGTTTTAACGAATGTTCCATGTAACTAAAAAAAATGGGCGGGCAAAGGTTGTAGCAAAGGTTTTTTTTTATTTTTTTTTACAAAATGCATTGGTGCCTCCTTACATAAAATGCCTCGGTGCATACCTAAAACCAAAATGCACTAGCGCACCCTTATATAAAATGCCTTAATACGCACATAAAACTAAAACTGCATCGATGCGCCATTACATAAAATTCCCCGGTCCGTACATAAAACGAAAAGGCATCGATGTGTCATTACATAAAATGCTTTGGTGCATACATAAAACAAAAAAAATCATCGATGCACCATTACATGAAATTCCTCAGTGTGTACATAAAACGAAAAGACACAGGTGTGTTTATAGTCAAGAAACATCGATGCTCTTATAATTTTTACGCATTGGTTCCTCATTGTTTGTGTATGAAACATCGGGCCTTTCTAAGTTTATTAACACACCAATGTGTTTTTATTTTATGTATGTCCCGGTGCTTGTATAATTTGTACGCGTCAGTGCCTATATTACCATGTGCACCAAAAGGTACTAAAATTTCGATTATTCGAGGTGATATGTCGACATCATTATTTGTTCCCAAGCATTCATGTTTTTATTACATTTAAAGCATCGATGTGTTCATTTTATTTAAAGCACCAATACTTTTAATAAATTTAGAGAAGCAATGTGTATGCATCACATGTGCACCATAAAATTCTAGAACGATATATATTATCGCATGTTATTTGCGTTGATGCTTCAATATACTCAATATGCGTTGGTGCTTTGTATACTTAATATACACTGGTGCCTATAACCCCTTAAAAAACATCAATTTCTATATTATTTCATGCACTATTTTGTGAGTTCATAAGAATGCATCGATATGTATTAATTAAATGTTTTTCTTACAATTTTTCAATTAATCATCTCAAAATCAAATATTTTTTATAATAATATTGTTTTTGATATTTACGTTTATTGCATTTTTTATATAATGATTGCATCAATGCATTATCCAACATATTACACATTTCTTATTATATATGAATAAGAGACCCATGGTCATACAATATGGGACAACGTAAAGGTCCACAATAATCAAAATGGAACCAATATGTAATTGTTACACTTATTGGTAACATGTCGCCATGCAATTGGGACATTATATCCACTACATTAAGCAAAATCCCTGATTTTTATAGACATATATTCCAAAACATACAACTTGCAGTAACATTCAATTATTTTTATTGTCATTCATCACTAGAATTGGTGTCATTGCTCGAGCTCCATGCATCCCTCATTTCTTGATCAGTTGTAGGCAATATTGTACTTTAGTTATTTAAATAGATATTTTCTTGCTCGACTTGTTTTTGACATTCCTACTGTTCATGTTCCATCTATAAACATAGAAATAAAGTGTAATAAGTAAATCTACAATTATATAGTAGAACATACATGATTGCGTAAATCAAAAAACGTACCATAGCCATGAGTGACTCATAAACCATACACATGCTTTCAAAGCTATTCCTCGTGGCGTATGTCAAAATTTCTTATGTTGGATCCTCTCCATACTTTGTTTATTGCATATTTAATACGCCATGACAAAGCATAGTCGATATAATTAATATAAAGGTTTCTTATTGTTTTGTTTATTATAAAACAAGGAAAGGTAAACAACATAGCTACTTACAAATTGTTCAATTAAACCTTGATACTTCAACATATACTCACAACCCTCACTTAACTCAACATTAATCAATTGTTTGGTTGACTCTTCTTTGTATGTTAACACCTATTAGAAGACATCCATGGACAAGTGTGTTAGCAATGAAAGTCACCCTCAGATTGCGGGAGGGTAATCCCATTACCCATCAGATTTTTTGGTGGATGTTGGTTTTATATGAGTGGAAGTCCATGGAAAAAACTCAGTATATGAATGATGTTCAACACAGAATTGGACAAGAAATGCACAGGGAAGTGAGGGCCACAACTAACTTCAGTAAATGAATTGAGTTTAAGTGTGAGCAGAGGAAAGAGTTAGTGAGAAAGGTGAACAAGATTGTTATGAGCATCAGACTTTCAAGCAGCATGGAGATGAAAAAATCAGACTCGAGATCACTATTAAGCTCAAGCTTTAAACACTGAAATATGTCCAAACAACACAGTCAAAAAAACACAATGATCAAACCTACATCACCATGCAGCTACAACAACTCGATTGGATCCTCCATGCCCGAGCCATTTAGTGCAAGAGGGGAAAAGATCACAAGGAAGCTGACTAAAACTAGTCACGATATTGCTAAAATCAAATCTACATTACAACAGCATAACAACCCTCGACTGGATCCTCCATGCCCGAGTGTTTTAGCACAGTTTTTACAAAGAGATGAAAAGAGGTTGACTTCTATTAATCTGAAAGTCTCAAATCCGATACATAACTAGTGAACAGTTCTGGCATCAAAACATTACAAAATAGGGAGTTTTTCTCAACCAGTTGACAACCTTAAAAAAATATCAAAACTACCTATTTATACTTAAAACTGCTCACGACCATTAGGAACACGATCGGGCCCCCTACATTCAAGGATTTCTATCTGCGTCTTCTCTGTCAAACTGCGCATGTATCCTTCTATCAGATGTGAGCTCAGATTAGTATGGGCTTGCAGGAAAATCCGTCCTCAAGGGAACTTTGGGTTGACAGTCTGCCCCCACGGCTGGGCTTTCCATGCCTTCCATTTATGGAGTGATTCGAGGTTTCAACCACCAACTCTACCCTCCATTAACTACTTTTCCTCAGAGATTGAATGAGAGTAAATGCTCAGGGGGTAGCTCCCCTTCCTATGGCTCCTTCTTCAATGTGACCTAGGGCCATGACTCTATGTGAATGTGCATTTGTGGGCGGGCCAAGGGTGGTTTGAAAGCAAACCTCTTTTACCCCCATAATTTACCATGAACCGCCACACGTCCCTTTCTCAAAACAATGGTTCCAATTGTGGCCCGCCCTTAAAATTTTAAAACTCGCGAACCTTATGACCCCGCAATGGAGCGTGACCATCAATATTATGGTCTGAGATGAGGTTTCCTGATCAATGACCCATCTCTAGCATTCTTCAGATCAACGGATCGGATTTTCCTTTTTTGAATTGACGATCAAGATCTGCTTCGTGATTCGGGCTTTGGACTTTTCAAACCTCAAATCTCCTTTGTCTTCTACTTCTTTTATCTGGAGTGAAGGATCTGGAAACACATTGCTCCTACTGATTGATGGTTGAGATGCTTTTTTGGGTCTCTGGGCTTCAAGAAAATCAAATATCAAATCTCGCTTACCTTCTATGTTTTTACCCGGAGTTGTCGATCTATTGACGTGCGTCAGCTTCAATTTATGCTCCTGCTTCGGGACTTTGACCCCTTCAACCAGATCGACAGCCCTTCTGCTCCCTTCTTGATCAATGATCGAGAGCTACTTCGGGTCTTCGGGATTTTCCCCCCTTTTCTTTCCTCCGGGGCTCTAGATCTGGCGTCACATGGCCTCCAGAGATCGACAACTCAAATTCACTTCAAGCTTCAGACCTTTTTCTCTGACACTATAATTTGTGCAATTTTTCACTCCTGAAATCTCGTGAGTCACTAATCCAATCTTCACAGTGGATCTCCACTGTTTAAAATTGAGCCTACCTTCTTGAAAGATTTAAATTGCATGTTTCTTGCGCCTCAAGCCCGAAATGGACTAGTATTAAAGCAGTGCTTTGACGCTTCCTATGCAGACCATGAACTCAGATGAACTGTTGCCTCTTGACTATTAAAGTTTAAGCTATTGTTAGGTTACTTTCAATTTACTAGATAGCAATAGCATAGATAGGATCACTAAGAGAAACACAATCACAAGAGTACACAAGAATTTATCCTGGGAAACCCTCAAGGGGAAGAAAACCCAGCAAAACTTCTGTAATATATATAGCCAATACAATGCCAAGATAATGAACCAAACAACACAAAAATTCCTCTCCCAAGGATGTGCCTCTCTTTCTCTTCCTTCTTCCGGCAACTGGTAACTGCAGCTTCCTTCAATACTTGCGCACTAGATGAGTGAGTTGTGTGTGTGTCTAAATGAGGCATTGGCCTCTCTTATTTATACAATTTTGGCATGTGTGTAAGTGTCTCTTCATTGGCAGGGCCAACTTCTTATTTAACCTATTACAATTAGGGTTTGAACAATCCGCAAAAGGGGATTTGGTCAATTAAAATGCCCAACATGATCAATCCACAAAATAGGATTGATCTAATCAATAATAAATTTATTTTATCTTTATCCACAAAAGGGGATAAGAATATTCTTTGCAGTTACACAATATTTTAACACTCCCTCTTAACAAGAAGGATATTCTTTATCTTTTGACAGGTCATTGGAGGTCAACATCAAATAGGTAGCAGCACCCACTGGATAACATCATCAACTGGGCAACATCATCAACTGGATAGCATCATCAACTGGATAACTGGAGGCATCCACTTGGTCATTTGGCATCATGATCACTGACTGGCATATTTATAAATCATTGGAAGTTTTGATCTCTTTATCTTCATGCAAAAGATACTCTTTCTTTCTTTTGTCTTCGCGTAGAAGATACTTCTTTCTTATCTTCACACATAAAATATATTATCTTCACACAGAAGATTTCCTATGAGTTTTTCCATTCCTTTTATGTTCACCCTTCTCTTGTAGTCATCTATCTCACCCATCCACTGGGGAAGACTACTACCATAGCTTCACTCTTAGTCATCCCACATGAACTAGAGAAGATAAGATGCTAGCATGGGCAAGACTAGACTCCCTTTCCATGATCCATGTACGATCACGACACAAACCTCAAGAGCCAACTAACCATTCCACATGGTCAAGGTTTGTGTTCCAGGCTACTCAATCCTTGGCTAGAGGAGAGTATCTACCCGCTACCCCTTGGAGAAACATCCACATTCCTCTCTACGAGGGTGGTCACACCCCTCTCTACGAGGGTATTCTAGCATGTCCCTAGAGTATTCAAAACTCAACACTTGGACAGAGGCCAACCTTGGAAAATTTCTCATTCCCCTTCTCTACGAAGTTCTCTTCCTTCTCTATGAAGGTCTCTTCTCGTTTCATTCTCTATGGAAGTCTACCTGTGGGATTTCTCTTTCCTTCTTTACGAAGGTCTTTTCTCTTTCTCCTTCTCTATGAAGGTCTAGCTATGGGATAAAAAACAATCTCTTGTGGTTCAAAATATTTCCATGGTATAATACCATGCTACCCATCTTCTAGGCACCATCCATCCAGTAGATAGTTTTAATCTTGATCAAAATATATGGGCACCATCCATCTGCTTTTATAACTGCATCAAATCACGATCCTTCATTTCGAACTCGAAGACATGGATCCCTCTTGCACCAAGCTAATCCTTGAAGTTTTCTTCTGCAATATCCTGGGTGCCTTCTTGAGTTCAAATATTTCTTTATTTATGTCTTCATACTGGATCAACCTGCTCCCTCTGCATCTATAAGAATGGTATTGGAGAAACATGTAGTTACATGCATCTCATCCACTATATCTGAGTATCTATCTTTTTCTTCATCTTGAATATTTATGTTCTGCATCTTTAGGAGCCTCCTGCTCCTATATAAATATGAATATTGTCTAGTCTTCATTGACTATCATCATATCATATGTCCTTCTCATGTTGTCTAACTTCTGCAAGTCATGACATAAGTTCTTTCTTCCAAGACTTGTAAACTTACTTACAGCATGCTTTCTTTGTCACTCTCATGAGTGATCATACATGAAATAAATATGTTATCTCTTCTTTGATACTTCCTTCATAAGTTTGCATATACACTGAAATAAAACAAGGTTAATTAACATTCTCACAAAAAACTAACTTGTAATGATAAAGTATTAAAGTAAACAAGATACTAAAAATAAACATGAATACTTATATTTATTTTTTTTGTGGGGAGGCTTCACAAACTCCACCATTTGTTATCTTTCTTCAGATCAACTATCTTCAACTTAAAATATATAATCCTTAATTTTTGTTAAATCTTTCTTTGAGGGACGAGATTCCTCTTCCTCTGCCACATGTGCTTGATACTTTCTTTTCCCTTTTCCTTGAGGACGGTCATAAGAAAAGTGTCCCAAATTTTTCCATTTGTAGCATTTGATCTTTGAAACATCTTTCTTCTTGTCTAGAACTCTTACAAAGTTAGCTTCTTTATTGTTCTTCCTGAAGAAACTTCTTTTGTTCTTTTGAGCTATAAGAGCTTCCTCTTCATCGACAATTAATCTCTTATGTTGGTCTGCAAGTCTAGATTCTTCATGTGTGCAATATGCCCATAACTTATCAAACTTGGGTAACTTGCTTCTTGCACACACTCCTTGGACAAAAGGAATCCAAAATGTTGGAAACCCATTTATGGTTGTGGTTACAAGTTCTTTGTCACTAATGGAATCTCCAATAACTGCAAGCTGATCACTTATCTAAGAAACTCTCATAAGATAGGATGTGACAGATTCTGAGTTGTCCATCTTCATATTACGAAGTTGATTTCTTAAGGTAAGATTCTGGATAATGTATTTGTTTTCATATAATCTGTTGTGATTCATACATTTGCCTTGTTTTCTGTAGTTCATATATATGAGGGATCAAGTGATCTTTTACTGAATCTGACACGATTCTCTTTGCTTTCTTTTCATTCTTCTTATGCTTGGTCTTTTTCTCTTCTTCATCTGGTTCCGGTACACCCACTGTAACATGTTCTAGGAGATCATTCTCGTCTAGAATCATATGCAACATATGCTTCCAAGATCTTAAGTTTCTAGATCCTTCCAGCCTGTCTTCTACCATCATGTCGGTAGCCATTCTTTCTTGTAGAAGAAACCCTAGCCCTCCAGGCTATAGAAATAATAAAAAAATCAAATTACTTGGATCTAAAAACTATACTCACTAAAATATGCGTTGGACTAAGGCGAGTAGTCTGGTGTGTTTAGATTTCAGAAAATTCAAGTTTTACCCCTCCAAACCTGATCTGCGGATTTCTGGACTGGTGTTTCTAGTTTTCTAGTACTTCTAGTACACTGGTACTTCTGGTTTTCTGGTACTTTGTGAAAACTAGGGTTTCACTTTCCGGCAGATCTAGCCACTGAAAAAGTGCATTGAGGATGCCAAAATGTTCCTTGAGGTAGGGTGCACCTTTCTAGATGGATTTGGGGCTGAAATTCTTCTTCAATAAAAAGCCCTAATTTGCATGTACGGAAACAGTGACATTTTTCTTTTTCCTGTGAAAGATGCTCTCTTCAGCTTAGCTCTGATACCATGTTAAATTTTAAGCTATTGTTAGGTTACTTTCAATTTACTAGATAACAATAGCATAGATAGGATCACTAAGAGAAACACAATCACAAGAGTACACAAGCATTTATCCTGGGAAACCCTCAAGGGGAAGAAAACGCAGCAAAACTTCCTTGATATAGATAGTCAATCCAATGCTAAGATAATGAACCAAACAACATAGAAATTCCTCTCTCAAGGATGCGCCTCTCTTTCTCTTCCTTCTTCCAGCAACTGGTAACTACAACTTCCTTCAATACTTGCGCACTAAATGAGTGAGTTTTGTGTGTGTCTAAATGAGGCGTTGCCCTCTCTTATTTATACAATTTTGGCATGTGTGGAAGTTTCTCTTCACTGACAGGGCCAACTTCTTCTTTTGGGTGGTTATAACCACATTTACTATATTTTGGGTCCGACTTCTTATTTATCCTATTACAACTAGGGTTTGACCAATCCACAAAAGGGGATTTGGTCAATTAAAATGCCTGACATGATCAATCCACAAAAGTGGATTGATCTAATCAATAAAAAATATATTTTATCTTTATCCACAAAAGGGGATAAGAATATTCTTTGTAGTTCCACAATATTTTAACATTGACAACTATATGTGATAACATTTGGCTCCATAGGGGATGGCATCCTCCCTGCGAGCTGTCAAGAATGCGTAGTTTCAGTGCCTTGGCTTTTGGGCTATGGAGTCATGCTCAAAAAACATCCTTCTGAGAAATAAAAGTTGACAAGCACACTATCCTAAAAATGAAAAAAAACACATGGGCTCTAGGAGGAGCTTATTTATGTACATTCTTAGACTAACCGATTTTTACAAAGATCTAGGTGAAAGAAAACTTCCACCATAGTCATTCAAGCAACTTCCTATCTGCAAACTTGTTTACTCTGTCACTGCACTAATAAAAATAATGTAATTGTGACAGAAAAATGATTACGTTTTTCAGCTCTCCTCCTAGTGTTGAATTCAGAATAAAGTTGAGCGGCTCCAAGACATGAAGGAAATGCAAATCCATGTTCTCTCTTACTGGTTCATAGAGCAAGTGACAAAATCCACTGGGCTGGTGACAGAAAACATGTTCTGTCTTACATCTGCTCACACATGGTTGAATGTATCTAGTAAGAACAGGTGAGTGAGAAGCTAATGCAGGTTGACTGATCTCGGGTGATGGTTGCTCATTTGCAGGCTCTGGGTAGGATATGAACTGCACATTTGGTTCTCCCTCTTCTTCTTCATGACTCTCCCGAGGATAAGAATCATAATCATCATAAACATGAACCATGGGAAATCTCTTCTCTTTGTCTTATGTAGGCATAGAATGGCATATTTCCACACAATGTTTTTCCTCAATGTATAAAGGAAAAGGCTTTGTGGTATGCTCTTGGAAATCCTCAAAATCTGAAACATACGATTCCATGTATATAGCCATAGGATCATGAATCGTGTGACAGAATCTTGGCTAACCTTAGAAGACCAGGTTGCTCCTATGTAAATGCCTCTCTGCTTGTAAATAAAAGACTTCCATGTTCTTTTGAAAACAATTCTTGATCTTCAACAATTGCAGTCTCTTCTTCATAAGAATGATCATAAGATAATGGTGCATCAGGATTTAAAACATCATAATTATGATTAGCCGATAACATATAGTTATCTATGCAATCAAACACTGCTACATGCCCAAAATGTTTCGGAAACTGATCATAAGATGGATATGCATTCCTGCCCATAGAATCTGCAAATATGGAAGGATCTGTTTCAAAATGTGAGTCATACCCACCTCCTTTTTGTTGTTCTAGATCTGATTCATACTCACTATCTTCATGCTCGGAATCTGAAACATACTAACAGTCTCCTTGCTTCTGCACATGCAACTCTTTAAGATATGCTTGCATATGAACCCCCTTGATGGCCTTGATGTTCTCTTCAACTTCTTTAGCATCTTCAAACAGTGTCTTAACGATGAAGATTTCCTCTCTCTCAGGAGAAGGACCAGCTCTGGATGTTGAGCCATGACATAGTACACCATGGAAACAGTCTTTGTGGGTTTGATCTCCATAGACATACTATGATAAATAATGTAAAACCTCTTATTGAAAATAGCCAAGGCTTCCTCTTCCCCTCTCCTCAATGCATTAAAATCAAACCAATATTGACCAAGGGACTTGTTCTCACCCCAACACTTTAAAAGTGCATGGCATAGCTCGGTCTAGGAGCCAATAGAACTGGCTTCTAGACATCTAAACCACACAGCAACATCTCCAGACAGGGATTGTGAAAACAGCCTCATGATAACAACGTCATGAACAATCTCAAACTGGTCAACAAATTTCTCAAAGGCTCCCAAGTGCCTCTCGGATGTAACATGATCCTATCTAGAAAACCGAGGAAGATACTCAAAGGAATAACGAGGATAAGGATGAAGGTCATGTGGCAGCCTTAAAGGTTTAAACAACTTATTTATTATTTTAATTTGAAAAGCAGTGGGTTGATCATGAGGATTAACGAGTTGATGGCAAGGCTCAGCAGGAATAACAGAGGGTAACGATATTTGAGAACACTGTGAATTATTTTCAACCTCCTCAGGGCTACAAGGGTGATCAATTTCAAGAGGATATGCAATACAGATGTCACTTTTATGAATAGGAAGAGGTAAAGACACGAGATCGATATCCACAACACAAGAAGAGGTCATGTTTTCTTCTTCCAAGGATGGATAAATAAAAGAAGGCCTATTCTCATCTAAATAGAAAAAGCAGAGGATGATCCTCTTTATATGTGAAGGGAGAGAGAGAAATGAGTTGATAAACAAGAACAGAATTTCAAGAATAAAGCTCATAAACTGATACCTAGTCTTCCCCTTCAGTATGGTCATCTTTCTGTCAACATGATCCTCCCCAGTGAAGTCTTTGATTGTGGAGTCGCCAGGTGCAAGTTGTAATCTTCAATGGTTCTTGTAGTGTCACTTTTCACTACCGAGGCTTTCAAACCTCTCGCTAACCGATCTGTACATGGAATTTTACATAAAACATATAGAATTGTATAATCACATGTGTAACAGCAAAGAGATACGTTTTAATTCTCAGAATAAACATATAGTTACTATTATAATTAGACAATCCATAGCTTTCAACAGTAATTCATTTACTCAGCGGAAAACATGATAACAGATCCAGTACAGTCATGATAAAATGTGGTAAAAATATAATTAAACACTTATCTTGTGATAGTGGAGAAATCCACCAACCAAATGCAGGCCTTCCACGAACCTCCCAGTCGTAGACCGCATTGCTCCTCAACTCAACAGTGGGTCACCCCCGAGCTGGGACTGAGCTCCACCCTAGGGAAAGGAATCCAGACTCAGGCTGAGGTTACAGCGAATTCAGTCACACACAACCACCAGGAAGAATGCTCTCCCAGGAATCTCCCACGCTCACTGCCCACAGACCCTCATTCCCCACATGCCTGTTCCACCCCAGGAGAGTGCACCTTCTCTGTCACCTGGATAGTCCTTCGGCTGCCAGTCTCCCTTACCTTGGGTTACAGGAACAGACCAGACCGGAAGTCTCTGGGTTCTGTGGCAGCTACAGGGTTCCTTCCAGGAGCTCTCTCCTTCCTCTGCGCACTCTCTCACCTGGAGGGAGTCGCTCACAGGCCAACAAGCCTCACGCAGTCCAGAACTGTGTGCCACAACAAACACAGGGAAAATGGACACAGGCTTCCCAAGAACCGGTTCAGCAATCACAGGATGTTCTCACGGTCAAGATTTCATAATAGGGCTCCACGCACAAGCTCGCTGAGCTTTTCCTAGGCAAACAGAGACACTTCCCCGAAATTGACATGGACATTTCGTTCAGGGAATGCACACACTAGTTTTATCTAACAGACAGACTCCACAGTTCTGAACAAGGGTAAACACGCATTCTTCAGCACCCAACATAGGCTTCCTCTCTGTAACAGACATACACAAGGTCTCTTGCAGACTGGCTCATACGGCTCCTGCTCAGGGCAATCGGGTCGAATGGAATGCGAGAGATTTCCTCCCATGGCTGTTCCTTTCTGTTTTATTTGCATGCGTCAGGGTGGACATTTGTCACCCTGGGAACTGCATGCGTTCCATCCGCATGCCTCCCTGTACACGCCTTTCATTTTTGCCAGGAACTTAGGATAAAATAATATGCACATGGCTTTTTAGGAAATAATATTAAAATATTATTCCAGGCCTAAGCCCCTAGGCTTAGCCCCCTAGGCTCAAAACTCAGCCCCTTTCCCACCTTCCAGCCCCTAGTTCCTTTCCCACTCTGTGGACACTCAGTCCCCCTTCACTCATTCATCGTGGTCGGTCTGCACCTGGCGGTGTTTATATTTTATTAAATATCTTGCACACTTACAAGTATAACAGCAAGCTCCTGGCCCTCAAACACTTAGGCTTCCTGGCCTAACAAACACATAATCCTTCCAGCTTATACAAAACTTGGCTCACCAGCCTATAGAGAACATTTACAATTCATTGCATATATCATGATCTGTAATGAGGCTCGGCCTTGGGAACACTACAATCCCCCTCCCCTTATTTTTGCACTGTCCTCAATGCAACTTTACATCACATCTGCAAGTTCTTCAAAATTTTCAAAAAGGTGCAGGTACTCTGCCCGCATAACATATGCATGCTCCCATGTCACGTCCTCGGGACTGTACCAGGTCCACTGGACCTTTACAAGCTCTATAGCTCGATTCTGGAGCTGTTTTCTTTTCCTGTCCAATATGCGTACAGGATGTACTTGCAGGACACCTTCTGGTTCCACCTGAATCACAGTCCAATCGATAACATGATTAGCATCAGGTACATATTTCTTAAGCAGTGAAACATGAAACACATTA
>ML776978.1:1011538-1039106 GCA_009831015.1 Picea engelmannii
AACACTCAGCCCCTTTCCCACCTTCCAACCCCTAGTTCCTTGCCCACTCTATGGACGCTCAGTCCCCCTTCACTCATTCATCATGGTCGGTCTCCACCTGGCGGTGTTTATATTTTATTAAATATTTTGCATACTTACAAGTATAACAGCAGGCTCCTGGCCCTCAAACACTTAGGCTTCCTGGCCTAACAAACACATAAGCCTTCCATCTTATACAAAACTTGGCTCACCAGCCTATAGAGCACATTTACAATTCATTGCATATATCATGATTTGTAACGAGGCTCGGCCTTGGGAACACTATAGTTCTGATGTTCGATGCACTTTCAGAATCAGAAGCTCATTGTCGTTCTATCACAGGGAAAAGTTTTCATTTCGTTCCCCGGCAACGGCACCAAGAATGTTAGCACTGAAAGTCACCCTCAGATTGTGGGAGGGTAAGCCCAGTACCCATCATAGTTTTTGGTGGATGTTGGTTTTATATGAGTGGAGATCAATGGACAAAACTCAAGATATGAATGATGTTCAACACATAACTGGACAAGAAATGCACAAGGAAGTGAGGGCCACAACTAACTTCGATTAGTGAATTGAGTTTAAGTGTGAGTAGAGGGAAGACTTAGTGACAAAGGTGAACAAGACTACTATGAGCATTAGGCTTTCAAGCAACATGGAGAAGAAAAATCAAACGCAAGATCACTCTTAAGCTCAAGCTTTGGACACTGAAATATGTTCAAACAACACAGTCACAACAACACAATGATCAAACCTACATCACCATGCATCTACAACAACTCGACTGGATCCTCCATGCCTGATCCATTCTGTGTAAGAGGGAAAAATATCACAATGAAGCTGACTAAAACTGGTTAGGATATTGATGCAATCAAACCTTCATTACAACATCATAACAACCCTCAACTAGATCCTCCATGCCTGAGTGTTTTAGCAAAGTTTTTACAAAGAAATGAAAAGAGGATGACTTCTATTAATCTGAAAGTCTCAAATCTGAGACATAACAAAATATCAAAACTACCTATTTATACTTAAAACTGCTCACGACCACTTGGAACACGTTCGGGCCCCCTGCATTCAAGATTTTTTGTCTACGTCTTCTCTGTCAGATTGTGCATGTATTCTTTTGTCGGATGCGAGATCAGATCAGTATGGGATTGCAGGAAAATTAGTCCACAAGGAAACTTTGGGCTGACAATCTGCCCCCATGGTCGAGCCTTCCATTCCTTCCATTTATGGAGTGACCTGAGGTTTCAACCAGCAGCTCTACCCTCCATTAACTGCTTTTCCTCAGAGATTGAATGAGAGTTAATGCTCAGGGTGTAGCTCCCCTTCCTCTGGCCCCTTATTCAATGTAACCTAGGGCCATGACTCTATGTGAATGTGCATTTACGGGCGCGGCCAAGGGTGGTTTAAAATCAAACCGCTTTTTCCCCCACAATTTACCATGAACCGCCACACGTCCCTTTCTCAAAACAATGGTTCCAATTGTGGCCCGCCCTTAAAATTTAAAAACTCATGCACCTTCTGACCCCGCAATGGAGTGTGACCATTGATCTTATGGTCTGAGATGAGGCTTCCTAATCAACGGTCCAGTTCTGGCATTCTTGAGATCAACGGATCAGATTTTCCTTTTTCAAATAGACGGTCGAGATCTACTTCGTGATTTAGGCTTCGGACTTTTCAAACCTCAAACCTCCTTTGTCTTCTACTGCTTTTATCCGGAGCGAAGGATCTGGCAATGTGTGGCTCCTACTAATCGACAGCTGAGACTCTTTTTCGAGTCTCCGGGCTCTGGGAAAATCAAATATCAAATCTCGCTTATCTTCTGTGTTTTTTACCCAGAGTTGTCGGTCTATTGACGTGTGTCCGCTTCAATTTATGCTCCTGCTTCGGGACTTTGACCCTTTCAACCAGATCAATGGCCCTTCTTCTCCCTTCTCGATCAATGATCGATATCTACTTCGGGTCTTCAGGATTTTCCCCCCTTTTCTTTCCTCCGGAGCTCTATATCTAGCGTCGCATGGCCTCCAGAGATTGACAGCTCAGATTCACTTTGGGCTTCGACCTTAGGGACTTCGGACCTTTTTCTCTGGCACTATACGTCACGCAATTTTGGACTCCCGAAAGCCCTTGAGCCGTTAATCCAATCTTCACAGGGGATCTCCACCGTTGAAAACTGAGCCTGCCTGCTTGAAATATTAAAATTGTATGTTGCTTGCGCCTCAAGCCTCAAATGGACTGGTACGAAAGCAGCGCTTTGACGCTTCCTTTGCAGACCATGAACTCAGATGACCTGTTGCCTCTTGAAAACTATATGTGATATCATTTGTCTCCATAGGGGATGGCATGCTCCATGCGAGGTGCCAAGAACACGCAGTTCCAGTGCCTTAGTTGTTGGGCTATGGAGTCATTCTCAAAAAACATTATGCTAAGAAATAAAAGTCGACAATCACACTTTCCTAAAAATGAAAACAAAACACATGGGCTCCAGGAGGAGCTTATTTATGTACATTCCTACACTAACCAATTTTTACAAAGCGCTAGGTGAAAGAAAACTTACACCATACCTATTCACGCAACTTCCTAGCTGCAAACTTGTTTACTCTATCACTACTTAAATAAAAACAATGTAATTGTGACAGCAAAATGATTACGTTTTTCAGCTCTCCTCGTAGTGTTGAAGTCATAATAAAGTTGAGCAGCTCCAAGACATGAAGGAAATGCAACTCCGTGTACTTTCTTACAGGTTCATAGAGAAAGTGACAAAATCCACTGGGGTGGTGACAAAAAACATGTTTTGTCTTACATCTGCTCACACATGGTTGAATGTCTCTGGAAAGCACGAGTGAGTGAACGGTTGATGTAGGTTGACTGATCCCAGGTGATGGTTTCTCATTTGCAGGCTCTGGGTAGGATATGAACTGCACATATGGTTCTCCCTCTTCTTCTTCATGACTCTCCCAAGGATCAGAATCATAATCATCATAAACAAGAACCATGGGAAATCTCTGCTCTTTGTCTTCTGTAGGCACATAATGGCAGATTTCCACACAATGTTTTTCCTCAATGTATAAAGGAAGAGGCTATGTGGTATTCTTTTGGAAATCCTCAAATTATGAAACATATGATTCCATGTATATAGCCATAGGATCATGAATCGTGTGACAGAATCCTGGTTGCTTTAGAAGACTAGGTTTCTCCTTTGTAAATGTCTCTCTTCTTGTAAATAAAAGACTTCCCTGTTCTTTTGAAAACAACTCTTGATCATCAACATTTGAAGTCTCTTCTTCATAAGAATGATCATAAGATAATGGTGCATCAGGATTTAAAACGCCATAAAGTATAGTTATATATGAAATTAGCCACTACTACATGCTCAAAATGTTCTGGAAACTGATCATAAGATGGATATGCATTCATGTCCATATAATCTGCAAATATGGAAGGATCTATTTCCAAATGTGAGTCACACCCACCTCCTTGTTTTTGTTCCAACTCTGATTCATACTCACTATCTTCATGCTCGGAATCTAAAACATACTAACAGACTCCTTGATTCTGCACATGAAACTCTTTAAGATGTGCTTTCATATGAACCCCCTTGCTAGCCCTGATGTTCTCTTCGACTTCTGCGGCATCTTCAAACAGGTGTCTTAACAATGAATATTTCCTCTCTCTCGGGAGAAGGACCAGCTTTAGATGCTGAGCCATGACATAGTACACCATGGCAGCAGTCTCTGTGGGTTTGATCTCCATAGGCATACTATGATAAACACTGTAAAACCTCATGTTGAAGACAACCAAGGCTTCATCTTCCCCTCTCCTCAAGGCATTAAACTCAAACCAGTATTGATCAAGGGAATTGTTCTCACCCCAACACTTTAAAAATGCACGGCATAGCTTGGTCCAGGAGCGAATAGAACCAACTTCCAAATATCTAAACCACACAACAACATCTCCAGACAGTGATTGTGAGAACAACCTCATGATAACATCGTCATGAACAATCTCAAATTGGTCAAAAAAATTCTCAAAGACCCCCAAGTACCTCTCGGTTGTAACATGATCTTCTCCAGAAAACCAAGGAATATACTCAAAGGAATAACGAGGATAAGGATGAAGGTCATGTGGCAGCCTTAAAGGTTTAAACAACTTATTTCTGATTTTAATTAGAAAAGAAGTGGGTTGATCATGAGGATTAATGAGTTGATGGAAAAGATCAGCAAGAATAACAGAGGGTAACGAGATTTGAGAAGACTGTGAATTATTTTCAACCTCCTCAGGGCTACAAGGGTGATCAATTTCAAGAGGATATGCAATACAAATCTCACTTTTATGAATAGGCAGAGGTGAAGACACGAGATCGGTATCCACAACACAAGAATAGGGCATGTTTTCTTCTTCCAAGGATGGATAAATAAAAGAAGACCTATTATCATTTGAATAGACAAAGCAGAGGATAATCCTCTTTATAAGTGAAGGGACAGACAGAAATGAGCTGATAAACAAGAATATGATTTCAAGAATAAAGCTCATAAACTGATACCTGGTCTTCCCCTTCGGTATGGTCATCTTTCTGTCAACAGGATCATCCCTAGTGGAGTCTTTGATTGTGGAGTCCCCGGGTGCAAGTTGCAATCTTCAACGGTTATGATGTCTGATGCACCTTCAGAATCAGAAGCTCGTTTTCGTTCTATCTGAGGGAAAAGTCTTCAATTCGTTCCCCAGCAACGGTGCCAAGAATGTTAGCACTGAAAGTCACCCTCATATTGTAGGAGGCTAAGCCCAGTACCCATCAGAGTTTTTGGTGGATGTTGGATTTATATGAGTGGAGGTCAATGGAAAAAACTCAATATATGAATGATGTTCAACACAGAACTGGACAAGAAATGCATAGGGAAGTGAGGGCCACAACTAACTTAAGTCGGTGAATTGAGTTTAAGTGTGAGCAGAGGGAAGACTTAGTGAGAAAGGTGAACAAGACTGCTATGAGCATCAGGCTTTCAAGCAGCATGGAGAAGAAAAACTCAAACTCAAGATATCTCTTAAGCTCAATCTTCAGACAATGAAATATGTCCAAACAACACAATCACAACAACACAATGATCAAACCTACATCACCATGCAACTACAACAACTCGACTGGATCCTCCATGCCCGAGCCATTTAGTGTAAGAGGGGAAAGGATCACAAGGAAGCTGACTAAAAATGGTCACGATACCGCTGTAATAAAACCTACATTACAATATCATAACAATCCTCGACTAGATCCTCCATGCCCAAGTGTTTTAGCACAGTTTTTACAAAGAGATGAAAAGAGGTTGACTTCTATTAATCTGAAAGTATCAAATCCGATGCATAACCAGAGAATAGTTCTAGCATCAAAACATTACAAAATAGGGAGCTCTGCTCAGCCAGTTGACGACCTTAACAAAATATCAAAACTACCTATTTATACTTAAAACTACTCACGACCACCAGGAACACGATCGGCCCCCTTGCATTCAAGGCTTTTCGCCTACGTCTTCTCTGTCATACTAGGCATATATTCTTCTATCAGACACGAGCTCAGATCAGTATGGGCTTGCAGGAAAATGCGTCCACAGGGGAACTTTGGGTTGATATTCTACCACCACGGTCGAGCCTTCCATGCCTTCCATTTATGGAGTGAGCCGAGGTTTCAACCACCAGCTCTACCCTCCATTAATTGTTTTTCCTCGGAGATTGAATGAGAGTTAATGCTCAAGGGGTAGATCCCCTTCCTCTGGCTCCTTCTTCAATGTGACCTAGGGCCATGACTCTACGTGAATTCACGTTTTTGGGCACGACCAACAGTGGTTTGAAAGTAAACCACTTTTGCCCCCGCAATTTACCATGAACCGCCACACGTCCCTTTCTCAAAATAGTGGTTCCAATTGCGGCCCGACCTTAAAATTTTAAAACACGTGCACCTTCTGACCCCGCAATGGAGTGTGACCATCGATCTTATGGTCTTATATGAGGCTTCCTGATCAACAACCCAGCTCTGGCATTCTTCAGATCGATGGATCGGATTTTCCTTTTTCAAATCAACGGTCGAGATCTGCTTCGTGATTCGAGCTTAAGAATTTTCAAACCTCAAACCTCCTTTGTCTTCTATTGATTTTATCCGGAGAAAAGGATATGGCAACGCATGGCTCCTACTGATTGACGACTGAGACACTTTTTCGGGTCTCCGGGCTCCGGGAAAATCAAATATCAAATCTCGCTTACCTTCTGTGTTTTTCACCCGGAGTTGTCGATCCATTGACGTGCGTCTGCTTCAATTTTTTCTCCTACTTCGGGACTTTGACCCCTTCAACCAAATCGATGGCCCTTCTTCTCCCTTCTTAATCAACGATCGAGAGCTACTTCGAGTCTTCAAGCTTTTGCCCCCTTTTCTTTCCTCCGGAGCTCTAGATCTGACGTCGCATGGCCTCCAGAGATCGACAGCTCAGATTCACTTCGGGCCTTCAACCACTTCGGGCACCTCAACCACTTTGGGCTTCGGCCCTTCGAGACTTCGGACCTTTTTCTTTGGCACTATACTTCGCGCAATTTTGGACTCCTGAAAGCCCATGAGATGTTAATCCAATCTTCAAAGGGGATCTTCACCATTGAAAACTGAGCCCGCCTGCTTGAAAGATTAAAATCGCTTGCTGCTTGCGCCTCAAGCCCGAAATGGACTGGTATGAAAGAAGTGTTTTGACGCTTCCTATGCAAACCATGAACTCGGACAACCTACTACTTCTTGACAACTATATGTGATAATAGAGTGTAAATTAATTATTTAAATATAAAGATCACAACAGATATGAAAACTTAAGTAACTTCGAAAACGTAAGTATTCACAGACTTTGCAATCAATCATTTTCTTCTTTATCATCATGTCTTATGTGTTGATTGGATTTCAATTTTTTTCTTTTCTACAACAAAACAATTGAAAATTAGTATTTCGTATGATAATTAAATTCGATGTGCATAAAAGATTAAATGAATGATCACATACCTCTGATGCATGTTGTTGTTGGGATGCATTGTCCTATGGTGCAATTATGTTCGTTTCTTTTACCATCTCCTTGTACACTGTTTTGGACATCCCTACTAGCATGTATTGGCTTTTCCCTCATTTCTCGCTTGAAATTTTCATAATCTTCATGAAAAACGAAAAAGCACAATATTTTTTTTTTAAATGGACATGAAAGTAAATATATCAAAACAAATTAATTTGGTAATTATTGGAACATATTATAGAAAAACATGTTTAGTAATAATACATTTTAAATGAGGGGAGGCAAGTGTGGGGGGGCGGGGGTACTTTATGACCCTAGAGGAAATCGAGAATTGGATTTTTATTGGAATCTAGGGATAACCTCTAATAAAAAGGTTGAAGCATATGCACTATTCCAAGGGGTTCAACTGGAAAAGCAGAGGCAAATTTCCATTTTGAATATAATAGGAGATTCCAAAAATACAATTAGTTATTTTGTATTCGGCTCTTCTCTGAAAGACATAGGTTTGAAAATTTTGGTAGAGCATATTAGGATTTCCTTGCTTAATCTCAAGGTTCAATTCTTTCATATCTACCATAATCATAATATTGAAACAGATGCAATGGTGAACAAGGCTATAGTCCTATCCCCTGGTCTTATGGGGGTGGATGGAGTAGAGTGTGTGGTTAACCCCCTGTAGTTATGATTTGGCTTCGGATAAGGGTCCACCTCGAACTCGTGGAATGTCTCTCCCTTCCACATGGAGGTCGCATGCATTTTTAAAGTCTGGGTCATGTCATGCATTTCAAGAACCACAGAGCAATGAATAAGTTTTGTGGGATAATCGTCTTGGCTTATGGATGGAATCGCAACATCTTGAGGATTGTACACTTCTGGTACAATTTTTTTTGTAATTCGATGGCTCTGAAGTAGGTGAGGAGCATTGTTATTATGGTTGAACATGATGTGAAAGGGGCAGTACAGTATAGAATTTCAAATTTGGGAGGCGTCGTCAACAATACCTTGAATTTTCATGGCCAACCTGTGGGACATTATCGGACTATGGATTTGAAGGTACGTGGAGATGTTATTACCCTTCCAGGAAATGATTATCATGTTATTTATGGAGAGGAGGAGGCTTCATCGGACATCTTGTTTCTTGGCTTCCTGGTGGAAATATTTTTTGTTAGCTTGGGGAGCTTGAGGTTTGGATCATTTCTACAAAATAAAGCACTCTTGGTGGATTCTATTGTGAATTTTATGATATTGAAGGTCGCTCCTACTCTCTGTTCTATTAATTTTCTTATTCCTATGGCTAAATTTGGTGTATTATTGCGAGAAGTTAGTGGGCTTTATATGGATTTCTTCAATCCTGTAAAAGTGGTGCTTGTATTCTTATTCCTCAGTTCTCAGTGTGATAATTTGCTAGGTATTTTGGGTAATTGGAACAACATGCATAATCAGGATATTGATGTGACCCATGATGAGGAAATGGTGGAAAAAGACGTTGAGGAAAGACAACACCTGATC
The DNA here is from genome assembly GCA_009831015.1 of Picea engelmannii. Classification (NCBI taxonomy): domain Eukaryota; kingdom Viridiplantae; phylum Streptophyta; class Pinopsida; order Pinales; family Pinaceae; genus Picea; species Picea engelmannii. The sequence goes on from ML776978.1 coordinate 1,020,097, forward strand.
ATCCAGGTCAGTGCTCTTAGCTCAAATGCTTTATTTTCCTTAGACACTCTAGTTCAACATTGTGTTCTAATAGGTCAACTTCATGATGAAGTTGACTATTTGAGAAGTCAATTGGCATCACTTCAACTTCGGCTAGCTCAGAGGGATGAAGATCATGAGAATTCTCTTCCTGAAGAAAGTAATGGCGGAATGGAAGCTTCAAAGATGATGCATCTTCTAGATTTAAATGCCCTTGTGGAGCCTATGGAGAACACAGACAAGCCAAGAAATGTCATTGGTTAGGATCTAGCTTCAAGTCCTTGAGTATGTTTTGTTTATCAGTTTGTATTAACAATATTTATTACTGAACATATATTGTTAAGTTTAGTAGTAGTATTAGTTATTGGATAAGACATAGTAGAAGTGATCCGGATTATTTTCGGAATGAAACGAAAGCAAAGAAATGACAATGAAATACTCATGAAAATTGTCAGAAACATAGAAATACAACAATACTTGATTTCTATTAATGAAACAATTGTAAAGAGACTGTAAAAATACAGAGTGCAAGACTCGCTAGAATGGTGGCAGCGTTATCACTGAGAAGAGATGTAACGGCTACGCTCATTCACAAGAAGATGATTACAATGAGGCTCTGAAGGCCTTTTTATGCTAAACATGAATGCTAAAACCCTAGACATCCAAAAACCTAACCCTGAGAGATGAAACGCCAAAAGTCATGTGGGCCCCGTTTGGGTAAATTAGTACATTAACTTCACGGGGTCGTAACTTTTGCATATGATCTTCGTTTTAGGCGTGTGATAACCCGTTGGAAAGGTATTTTCAAGAAATACATATAATGTCATCAAACTCTGACTCTGTATACAATTTGAATGTGACACATAAAAAAACATTGTTTAGGGCCCCAAAACGGCCTTAGAAGTACAGAAAGATGTGTTCACATGAAAACATATAAAATAAGTCAGTTGGATTAGGTGGGAGGCCACCAGTATCCACCTGGAATATGTGTAGATCTTCAGACAACTACGGAAGTGTAGAACCCACAATTACAAGGAAGTACAAAATAACGTGTTGAACTAAAAATTGACAAGAGAAGCCAGTAAAAATAGGTGGGTGGCCACCAATATCCACCTAGATCAAGAAAGACAAAATTTTGGCTAATAGAAGCTCCGACGGAGCTATAATTTTGGTATGGCATCTAGAACTCTTTTTGTACTAAGTGTTATCTACCATGCCTTTTTAATGACTAAAAATCCACCATCTTCTGTGAAAAAACAAATACCTTTTAAATGATATTTTTTTGTTATTGTAAGTTTTTTCTATTGCAAGTCTTACGAGTCTCATTGACCATGGCTCCAGAAATGCTTCTTGTAATGTACGTATAACCTCATTCTTTGAGTCATTGGATTGATTTTTGTATTGTAAGTGGAAAGTATGTTTATACATTCTTTCCACTATATCCCTCAAAGCTCTGTAAAACAATCCCCCCCATTAACTTCAAGCACCACTCGAGATGAACTGATGACCAAGACGTCATCATCATTTACATCCTTAAGAATTTTTTTCATCTTAGGACAAGATTCTATTATCTCGCCATTGGTCCCTGCATAACATTAAAAAAATGGGAAATCAAGTGTTTAAAACTTGTTGGTGGTTAATGTTAAAAAATTCAGTTTTAGTAAAAAGTCAAAGAAAAACTTCATGTTGATTACATTTAAATCCAATCATTTCCTTTCTTTGCAACATTTCCATAAATCTTTTATTCTCTTTTTCACTCAGATTGTGAATAATCTTATCAAGTTTATTCAAGTTTTTGCTCTACATGACAATTAGGAATAATCAAAAACTGAAATTATGAAATTTATATACAATATAGTTTTTCGGTATGTATCATTAAATATAACATCTCGGAGAATCAAATATATATACACATTGATGTGTACTATTAATCATTGTACACTACTAACACATACACATATGATATTAAAATCAATATTATTTATATTTTCGACTAATTCGTGCTCTGACAAATATTATAAAATATGCAAATTATAAGTGTTGTATATAATTCGTTGATTTCAACATATTTACATCCAAACACTAACATTAACCATTCCACAACACAACTTTAGAAATTTCCATTTATATCAAGTGCTCATTACTTTATATGAAATTTACCACACTGCTAATTAATGAACTTAACTTCAATATATTAATTTTTATTTTTTTTTTTAAATTATTATTTCATTGATAAAAGTAATATATGAGTTACATATTGTGTTTATTATGATTTTTTATTATTATTATTATTATTTCATTGATAAAAGTAATATATGAGTTTTAACATATTGTGTTTATTATGATATTTGGGGTAGTTAGAAGACAACTTACCTTTTATTAAGATTGTTATTCATATTTTAAGAGACAATATATTTTATTTTTTCTAATAATTAAATATTTTTTATTTTTTATTTTAAATCAAATCAATGTTTTCATCTTTTATAGTTTTATAAGTTATTTATATCTTGTCAATTGAGTTTAGTTCTAGTGGTTTGTGTTGAGATATGTCAACCAATTTTTTCATGATTTTTTGGATTGTAGCAGATTTAGTGGCTCCTTTTGATTTTGATTAGTTTGTTGTTGAAACAAATCACAAAATGTGTGGATCCACATAAATGTGATCATTTCTATATAATTGTTTAAGAATTGTTATAAATCCATGTAAGCCCATAAAGGAAAAGAGTATTGAGAGAGGTTGAGTGTGTAAGCTTGGTCTGGATGATGTAATATCTCCCCTGAACGATAAATAAACCGAAGATCATTGTCTTTTGGATGTTTCCCTATATAGGGTTAAACCACTTAAAATTGTTGTGTTCAATTTGTGTGATTGTTGTTGTTTCTATGATGTCTTTTGTGCCATTTAAATCCTATTAATTTATTCTTCTGGTGCACAACAAGTGGTATCAGAGCAAGTGCAACAGGTGCGCCAAGTAAGATGAGCATATTCCTACCAGATTTGCGCAGAGAAATCTGATCCGAACGTTGGAAGATGAGTTCATTGTAGAAGAGCGTGAGCGCTAGAAGATGAGTTCATTGCAGAAAAACATCTTTTTTTACCTAGAGGCTCCCTAGAGAATGTGAGAAGAACGTCTTTTCTTATTTACTTTACAATACCCCTAAATATATATCTTTCTAATTAACAAATCTTATTTACTCCACAATATCTTTAAAAACAATTTTTTATAATTAACAAATCTTATTTACTCCACAATATCCTTAAATACATATTTTTCTAATTAAAAATATATTGAGAGAGTGCTCTAAATACATCTCTAATGTAAAGTATTCAACTTTGAGTACTCCAGACTACTTCTTAAAAACATCCGTATTTTCATTTTTCATTTTTATCATGATAAAATGGTGTTGTGGGGGTGAACTTTTTTAAAATAAAAAATAAAAAAGTTATTTCTATCTCAATAAAACTTATTTACTTTATAATATTCTTAAATACATATCTTTCTAATTAATAAATCTTATTTACTCCACAATATTTTTAAATACATATTTTTCTAATTAAAAATATCATTTTAAGAGTACTCTAAATACATCTCTAATGTAAAGTATTAATACATTTCTAATATAAAATATTAATACATTTCTAATATAAAGTATTTAACTTTGAAGACTCCAAAGTACTTCTAAAAACATCCTTTTTAATTAAATCATTCTCATTCTTCATTGTTAACATTTGATGGGCTATCTCCATTTTCAAGGATCTCATTTAAATTTCTCACATATAATTTGTAATGTTTCAAAGTCCTCTTAAATCATTTAATTTTTCATTAAAAATATTTTAGTGGTATTTTTTCAAATTATTTTTTTAACATATTTTTTAATTAAAAATATTTTAGTGATATTTTTTCAAATTAATTTTTTAACATATTTTTTAATTAAAAAAATTATTATTCTTTATTTTTTTTCACAAATTAAATATAACATTTTCATTTTTATGTTTTGATTTGAAAATTTCATTTCCAGTCATTTGATTTGATTTAAGGTTTGATTCGCTTGTAATGTATTTAATGTTAAAATATAACTAATTTTTCATAAAAATAGAAAACAATATTTTTATATATTTGTCTAATTAAAATTATTTTATGTTTTACTTTATCTTAAAAAAAAACTATCCAACTTATATTAAAATATGGAAAAAATCATAAAGCTAGAAGTACATTGATCAGTTGCAGGTGAGTTTGTAACAAGTTCAGCGCAACAACTATTTTGCTGAGAATTGATTAGTTCTCTGTACATCCAAAGGAAGATTAGGAAGATGATCACCCGTGGGCTTTCTGAAATTCATGAAATTGCCCGAGTATCTATTAGCTTTGATATATATGCATGGAGAATTGTTTTGGTAGCATAATTATGAAGATATCATAATTATGAAGAAATAAAAGATCAAGATGTAAGTTTTAAACTTGTGAAGTAAAACAATGTATATAAATTTTTAAGCAAAACATAAATTAATTAATGGCTAGTACACATAGTATATAGAGATTTACTTTAGAAACTTTTAACGAGGAGAAAACCAGTCTTCCTTGGTGTCGCACCTTTCAATTCTACATTGTATTAATTTCACCATTCACCATACAATATATACAATGTTTTAGGTATTCTGTACCTACCAAAACCCTAATCCCTTAATCCGAGATTAATTTACAAAACCGCTAAAAATAGTAAAAACCAGGGAGCCATACCTGCCCATGGGACCCCCTAAGAAAGCATCAATGCCCACACACATACAAAGAATATAACACATACCCAACATAAAATTCACACACATACAAAGAATATAACACATACCCAACATAAGATTTATACATCATTAAGGATATTATCTTTAAATACCTGGTGAATGTCGTCGTCGAGGTGTTCAAAACAAATCCTAATGTTAGCAGCTAGAATGATTAATTTCTTGTTCAGAGCTTGGTTTTGCAATTGGATGAACTCATTTTGCAGGTGAAGTTCATTGAAGGAAGCTTGACTGTCACTAATGACGCATCCAAGCAGAGCTTTCATGTGCCAGTATAGCTCAACAATACGATGGTACTTTGTTTGCAGGGGGTAGTGAAATGTTCCACAATAGCTAGCAGAATCTTTCTATTCCTAGGTAGGCTGACATTCTAGTATGTGATTTGTTTCCCTAGCTTTGGTGGAGCCCGTGTCTGGGATCCAACAAAACATACCCAAATCAAAGTCAACATCCTGGGTTCTTTTCCTGGTTCGCCTAACCTCGGCTTCCATGGCTTCTATTGCATCTCTGGTAGCAAGAGTGCTACTATAAAAAGACTCCGCAACCTGGGTGGATTCTCGATGCGCTCTCAAAATATGAGCATCATTGGTAGAACGACTTCTTATTCTGCGAATTTCGACCGCAACTTTTATGTGCTATCTCCATTCTCAACAATTTGATTTACATTTTGCAATTCTCTCAATATATTATAATATCTATATCAAAAATCTTATCTAAAAATCTTATTACAATATCTATATCAAAAATGTTATTTAAAAATCTTTTACAATATCTATATCAAAAATGTTATCTAAAAATCTAAAATAATATTCCAAAACTATCTAATTGATTTAAAAAATTAATTTATATATTTTATACTTATAATTAAAAAAATATGTATTTTCTATTTCCAAAAACATATTACAAAGATTAAACTTATATATCTACATAAAATATAAACTATATACCTACTATTTTTTCTCAAATTTTATTTAATATCAAAATATCAGCTTTGCACCTACTAATTCTTCAATATTAATATGGTGTAAAGTGAAATTTTACAACATAAATTACATATTTTTATATATTTTCATACTATTTTTTCTCAAATTTTATTTAATATCAAAATATCAACTTTGCACCTACTAATTCTTCAATATTAATATGGTGTAAAGTGAAATTTTACAATCATTATTGTTTATTACTCCTGAAAAGAGGAATTACATTGAATGCTTCAAGTTCTACCCTCACCCATTGCTTCTACTATAAAAACTGAATAAATAAAACCTACGACCCTGCCTTCTCCTTTATAGATTAGGAGATACAATGAATGTAGAGATACATACATAACAATGCCTTAAATGAAATTAACCCAAACCCTATATTTATTCTTGGGATTTGTTCCCTTAGCCTACATGAAAGATCTATTCATAAAAAGGTGCACTCTCTAGAAGAAAGTGCAAGTATACATGCATGCATCTCTTCTAAGGATTTGTCTCCCATCTATCCTTGGAACCTTCCCACATCCAGAGTGCCCTAACTAACTGTGCAAATGCATGCATCTCTTCTAAGGATTTGTCTCCCATCTATTCTTGGAACCTTCCCACGTTCAGAGTGCCCTAACTAACTGTGCAAGCAACTAATAACTAAAGCAAACATTTATAGAGAGAAACCAAATCGCTGACAGTCTTCCAAAAGGTCTTCATCTTGCTCGCAGGAGATGGGTTATTCTGGAGAGAACTGAATGGACAGAGCAGAGAATTTCATCATGCTTCGTTTTATGTTAGAAATGTTGGATGTTTCTCAATGACCTTATGCAAGTCACTTTATGGTGGTCATTTTTGAGCAATGTATGGACATTTTGAATATATGTATAAGAGGAGTCTCTGAAGGAGATATATGCATGTGGAGGTTTGAGTATTTCTTTTGTTTTTTTAGCATCGTTTGTGGATATGAAGGCTATGTAGATGAATAAAACAAACTCAAATAAAACTGAACTGCCATAAATGAAACAGCTTCTAAACTGTAACTGCACTGATGATGGCACACGCATGCCAAAATCATGCATGCACCGTCTATATCTCTCCTCCATGAATGCACCTACGGCCTCATTCAATTTGTATGCGTCTGTTGAAGGTCAGATACATGTCATTAAGTAAAAAAAATATTAAAAATTTATAAGTTATTGGAAATATATAAGTTTACGGTTGCTTACTTGGAACAGTTTGGAGCTACCATCCTCTCTCAGTTGTGCTCCAATTAAAAGAGTGTTCCAGAATTCAGATTGCATCCTCCCCTTCACTGGTGATTTTGTGAACGAGGAATTCCAGGGAAGGAAGATTAAGTAATGAGGAATAAGGAAAAGAGAGAATGTGATCAGTGAGAAAGAGGGAATGAAAAGAGAAGAAGAGAGAATGTGTCATCCTCCCCTTCACTGGTGATTTTGTGAATGAGGAATTCCGAGGAAGGAAGATTAAGTAATGAGGAATAAGGAAAAAGGAGAATATGGGCAGTGAGAAAGAGGGAATGAATATAAATAAGTTGTTGAACTAGTTGTCATAATCTCCTTACAATGACTTTCTATGCCAACTAAACCAATTTTGGACCCCACATAATCTGAATTTGAAGAATAAGAAGAGGGATTGTGGGAGTGGGTGGATAGTAACTTACCAGTCGGACCTTCATCAATTGCTTTTGATTGGAAACCAGGGAAATGAACTAGGCTCAGAAAGTCCTTTGTCACGTTCGCCATCGCCAGGATCATCTCTTCTTCCAGTGACCATTATTATGTTACTCTCAAGTTCTTCTGCATCACTGAAGAGAGTTTCCAAGTCTGGAGATCTTTTTCGCTTAGGCGCAAAGAGAATTCAGCCTCAAATGAGGAGGCTTAAGCTATCATGGCAGTAGGTTCAGATGGATTTACTACCTCAGGAATCTGGTGGTAGAACTTGCAGAAGTGAGTGGTAAACTCCGTGACAGATTCACCGTGTACCTTTTTAAGGGAATTGACCTCCATGAGATATTGCTTGTTCTCTTTTCTGAGTCCACATTTATTCAATAATTTTTCATGGAAATTCACCCAATGAAGGATAGAACCATTCTAATATGTAATGTGAGCAGTGACAAAGAGGGAATAAAAAGAGAAGAAGAGAAAATATGACAGTAGGAATGACGAAATGTCAAATGAGAATGTGAGGACTACGTAAGGTAGCCTCACGTGAGACATAAGTGATGTGAAACCTTTTTTTCAAATCCTATATCTTCAAAGGCAGAGACAAAACGACCGTTGTTTATTTATTTTAACAGTAGACATACTTTAAAACTGATATTATATTTAAAACTTAATATGTAAAATATTATATCTGATACAAGATAAATATAAATAAGTTGTTTAACTAGTTGTTATTTATAATATAATATGTAATACAATATAAATATAAATATATATATATATATATATATATATATATATATATATATATAAGTTTGAGAAACTAGTTGAACTGGTTATCACTAACATTTGGTTAGTTTTGTTGTGTATTAGGTTAGTTTTATGCTAGTTAAATTGAAATCTCTCTACATTACATACATTATTCTATGTAAATAGGTTTATCAAGAATGACATCCACTTATCCATTAAGTTTCCCAACAATTTTTTAACATAATTATATTTACTCATGTTTATCAAGAGCGAACACTACAACCGATGCTTTGTCTAAAAGTTGGTTAATCTTGCCTGTGAGTTCTCTTATTAAAATAATCTTTATTTGCTCATGTTTATCACGAGTTGAACACTACAACTGATGCTTTGTCTAAAGTAAGGTTAATCTTGCCTGTGGGTTCTCTTATTGAAAGAATCTTTTGACGACACTATCACTGAATCTAAACTAAACATGAATCTAAACTAAACATTTAGAAGGAGCTGATCAAATAACGAATGCTGTAATAATTTTAGTATTTAGTTTTATTTCAAGTGCTGGAACATTGTAATATATCATAGTGTGGACATTAGTAGTATCTTTGAGGAGATCTGTATTGATATCAAGTCCTTTTTAGTATAGTATTTATATGTACCTTTTAGTATAGTATTTATATGTATATTAAAGTGTTTTGGTGGACTGGCTTTTGAATGGAAATAAATATGCATATTTTTTTGAATATATACAGTTATAAATAGAGATATATATATGACGGATATTTAGGGTCCTATCATTTTTAATGAATCATCTAAAACATCATTGGTATAAGTATTAATAGAAGGCGATAAAATGAACATCATTGATATGAGTTTTTCATAGTACACTATTAAATGAATATTTATATAAGTTAATAAAAGGCAACTTTCTTGAGTGGATGATTTGATTTTTAAAAAGCAAAATGGTGTATTTAGACTAACCAACCATAATGCATTATTTTATTTTTCAAAGAGTACAGTACAGTGAAATTGCTCTTTTAAAATCAAATTTTAAAAATTGATATAAGTATTAATAGAAGGCGATGAAATGAGCATTATTGGAATGAGTTTTTCATAGTACACCATTAAATGAACATTTATATAAGTTAACAATGGGTTTGAGCAACCTTCTTGAGTGGACTATCTTTAAAAAGAAAGTTAACAATGGGTTTGAGCAACCTTCTTGAGTGGACTATCTTTAAAAAGAAAAATGGTGTACTTAGACTAGCCAATCATAATGCATTTTATTTTTTAAAGAGTACGGTACAATGAAATTGCTCTTTTAAAATCAAATTTTAAAAATACTTATCTTATATTAGGGAGGAGAGATTTTAAAAATTGATATAAGTATTAATAGAAGGCGATGAAATGAACATCGTTGATATGACTTTTTCATAGTACACCATTAAATGAACATTTATATAAGTTAACAACGGGTTTGAACAACCTTCTTGAATGGAAGGTCTTTAAAAAGCAAAATGGAGTACTTAGACTAGCCAACCATAATGCATTTTATTTTTCAAAGAGTACAGTACAGTGAAATTGCTCTTTTAAAATCAAATTTTAAAAATACTTATCTTATATTATGGAGGAGATGTACGTGTTGATCACCAAACCCTTTTCCCTCCTTATCAAAAAAAATTAACCAAAATTTTCATTATCATAACATAGAGTCAGAATTTTTTCATTCTAAATATTTTTTAGCATCTCACTTTAGATTCTGAAATATTTAGAATCAACAGACCAGCCCCGTCCCATGAAAATGTCCAAATATCATTTTCAAACATCCTTTGATGTCATGAAAATACATTTTTTTCCAAATACAAATAAAAGCAAATATTAAAAATTTTAAAAACAAACTGCTAATTAGATAATTAAAAAAATATCAAAAACAAACTGCTACTTAGATAATTAGGGCATTATCTCTTTCTAAGTTCAGGTTTTGGGATTTTTCATCGGAATCTAGATCCGAGTGAAACTGGTTTTGGCATTTTTCATAGGAATCTAGATCCGGGTGAAACCCCAATTTTCTTTTATTTAAATTGCATTTCAGTAGGTATAAATGGATTTAGCACCTGAAAAACCCATGGAGAGCTCAGATTATACACACTTAATCACTCAAATATGTAGATCCAACAATTTCTTACAAAATTAAACAAATAATACTCAAAAAATTAACCTATATATAAAAAGTTTAAAATAGACAAATAATTAAAAACCCTACACTGGCTAACCATAATTAAATTAGTAAGGCACTTTTATCTTATATTAAGCAGGAGATGCAGGTATTGATTCCTAAACCCTTGTCCCTCTCCAGCTAGAAAAATAACCAATGTTCTAATTATCTAAACTAGTCAACCATAATTAAATTAAATAAGGTCTTTTCTTTTTCAAAGAAAAGGGTACAGTGAAAATGTTGTTTTAAAATTTGATATTAAAGATAAGGAGATGTTGATGTTGATCTCCAAATCCTTGTCCATTTTCAGCCAGAAAAATAACCAGAGTTGTCATTATCATGGTATAGAGCCAGAGTTTGTTGATTCTAAATATTTTTGGCATCTAACCTTAAATACTGAAAAATATTTAGAATCAACAAACCAGGTCCATGCCATGAAAAGTCCAAATATTATTTTTCAAACATTTTTTTGCAGAGTTGTCATTATCGTGGTATAGAGCCAGAGTTTGTTGATTCTAAATATTTTTGGCATTTAACCTTAAATACTGAAAAATATTTAGAATCAACAAACCAGGTCCATGCCATGAAAAGTCCAAATATTATTTTTCAAAATTTTTTTTGTCATTATCATTATATAGAGCCAGAGTTTGTTGATTCTAAATATTTTTGACATCTAACCTTAAATACTGAAAAATATTTAGAATCAACAAACCAGATCTATGGCATGAAAATTCCAAATATAATTTTCAAACATTTTTTTGTCATTATCATAATATAGAGCCAGAGTTTGTTGATTCTAAATATTTTTGGTATTTAACCTTAAATACCGAAAAATATTTAGAATCAACAAACCAGGTCCATGCCATGAAAAAGTCCAAATATTAATTTTCAAACATCTTTTAATCCCATAAAAACATATTTTTTACAGATTAAAAAAAAACATTAAAAATAAAAATTATTTATTAAAAAAATTGCAAACATTAAAATAAATAAATAAATATATGCTTAAAAAAATGCAAACATTAAAAATAAAAAAATATGTCAAAGAACGTTTTTTAAATTTCTGTACTATAATTGGACCAATTATTTAAAGGTTAACTAAGTAAATGCACTGATCAAGGGTTTGAACCTATTGCTTTCCAATTATTTAAAAGAATAACGGAGTAAATCCAGTAGTCAAGGGTTTGAACCTATTACCTTTCCAATTATTTAAAACACTAACGGAGTAAATCGACTGGTCAAGGGTTTGAACCTATTACCTTCTCTTAAAATATGCAAAATTTTAGTAAAATCGAAGCACAAATGAAACATTCATTTACACTGTGAATCGAAGCACAAATGAAATCTACCTTTCAAGAAAGCGTTGGGAAAGGCATCGTCGCAGAGGTCTCTCATCGTTGTCCTGCACATCGAACCTCTTCAATGCCAAAGCCGAGGGAGTTGCACCATAAATTTTGATTCTCTCATGCCCGTCATTTAAAGGTGAAACTACAGAGCATGCCAAGGCGCGAAACTACAGAGTATGCTAGGCATGCCGAGGTGTGCGCCGTTGGGTTCAAATTAACAACAGCGCACACCCCGGCATGCAGAGCATTTAAAATGCTCTGCAGCCGCTTGCTTAATGCTCGCCGAGTCGCCGTCATTAAAATATTCTTGGACTACTTAGGGTTCTTTGAGGTGAATGCCCAGCATTGAGATAAACTTTGGAAAGCACGAGGCTCGATTCGGTGAATGTAATGATGCACAATATATGATACATAAAGGTACTCCCGCATCTCGTGCGTTTTCCAAGATTGTTAAAATATCGACGTAGTCGTACACTACATGCAAATTCGGAAGGTAAGGAATAGGGTCCAAATCGTTGAAGGATAGTTAAAAAATTGAACTTGTTGTGTATTTTATTTTAATATATTTAAATGGGTGAAATTTCAATATATATATATATTTTTTTAATCATTATAAAAAATTTAAAAATTGATTATTTTTTAATAATTTATTAGTTAAATTGTAAGGATTCTTTATTTTGCAAACAAAGAAATCTCATACACCAAATTGATTATTATTTAGTATGATTTAAATTATTAAAAAAAAAAATTAATCATAATTTTATTAGATTTTACCATGTTTTAAAGTTTTATAAAATATTCATATGAAAAAAACTTAAAACCTATTAAATTGATCACATAAAAAAACTTCATTTTATGTGATTCCAACATCTTAACTAAGGATGTTTTAATTGTTAGAGTTAATGCTTTCTTTAGAGATTGGTTTGGATTTGTTAGATCTAGTTGGTTGTGGGAAGATCTTCTCCAACCATGAGATCTTACTTATGTGCATGTGGTTGACAAATTCCCTCATGAGTTTGTTATGTTGTTGAGGGAAAAAAATATGTACATAAATAAGTGTGCTTGGTTTAATAAAATTGAGTTCAATTTTGTGTGTGAGAAAATATGTCTCCTATCCTATTTTTTGACTTGGTATAAGAGCATGTTCAACCCTGACTCTCTCATGAGAGGGGTTGTGATCATACCAATTCCGCATTGTTAAGCCTCTGTACATAGGTTAGCATGTGAAGAGAGTAGATTTTTTTTGTGTGTGTGAAAGTGTGATTGTTGTGTGCAGGCGTTGTGTGTCAGCGTTGTGTACAGTGTGACTGGTGTTAGTGTGGCACCATGGTCAAGCAAGGAGAAAAAGTAGAGTCCAACTTGCTACCGATGTGTATAGACTTCTAAGTGATTCAGGAGAGGGCGTCCAGGTTGGGATCTTCGGAGGAAAGTTGGGCGACAATCTGTTGGACAGAGAGAGGAGCGTCCAGGCCGGCTCTCCAAATGATGTCAAGGATTTTGAGGCGAAGAGCACATTTTAGAAAAAACAGGTTCACTTTAGAAAACGACATTCTTAAGGTCGAAGCTTGCAACAACTCTTTGTTATTCATGGCTCGGGCAACTGCCTAGTAGCAATTGTTCATCCTTCGCAGCTTTGATATCCATACATTTCATTTACGTCATCAAGCGCTTGAAGTGTGAAGGAAGAGGGAAGGAAAATATTTAATATTTTGTCGAAACTTGTGAGTTCTTCATCTTACTATGGGATACTTTGAGTTCGTGGGTATCATACATGGTTCGATTTTATTTGGTATTGAAAGTCATGATTTGGCTTTGGTGTCATGTCATTAAAAACTAGTTTGTTACGTATCCAAATGTATGGTTTCTGTAAATTCAAATTCAATACAACTCAAAAAAAAAAAAAAAAATGAAAAGAAAGTAGAGGATGCATTTTTGGTGATAACCGACATCCCATAACTATGCTCGTGCTCGATGTCATTGTGTATTACTGTTATTTTTTATTGCTAGTTTTTCTATGAAGAACCAATTATAGAACAAAGTATCATAACTTAAGTTGGTGGTTCTTGACTTACTTCGATGCCATCTAAGAACATGGACATTGATTTAGTTATGTCTATAGTCTGTTATAAGTCGATGCTTCTTTTTGTCCTTCGGTGCTCCAAGAACAACGGTTACATGTTATCTTTGTGTGTTTGTATATGTGAAAAAATGTCAAGTTGTATAATTGACTACTGGATACATTCAATGTCTAGACTATTTTCGTAGATAACTGGCGGATACAACGACAGACCATGTACTTCGATAGATGGAAGTATCTCGATAGAATGATTCAGTATCTAGACTATTCTTTGGGGTATGTCAATAATCGTCGATCCTACTAATGCATCATTGATGGTCATAAACAATTGTATCTTAAATGGATCAAGTGGTACCTCGAAGTTGATGGCTGAGAAAGAGCGTAGTCTATGAGATTTCAGAGTGGGTAGAAATGTTATGAAGACCATTCCAGATAGAGATGACACATAGATCAAAGTTCAAACATATTTTTATGTGTTTTCAGTATTGTTAGTTGTGATGTAAGCATTAAGGGAGGGTGTTAGAGTTAATGCATGCTTTATAGATTGGTTTGAATTTGTTAGATCTAGCTGGTTGTTGGAAGATCTTCTCCAAATTTCAAATCCTATCTATGTGTGTGTGGTTGAGAGATTCCCTCATGATTTTGCTATGTTGTTAAGGAAAAACTTTATGTATAAATATGTGTGCTTGGTTTAATAAAATTGAGTTCAGTTTTGTGTGTGTGAAAATACGTCTCCTATCCTATTTTTTTGAGTGCAATGTTAATTAAAACACTAAGTTAATTTTGATTAAACGACATTCTTAACTAAAAAGAGCCCATGTTGAATATCAAACTTAAATTATTATTTGTTTGTAAAATTAAGTGTGTGTTTTTGTTCCCAATATAACCTTTTAGGTAGAAAAGGTACGTAAATCTAATAATTTTATTTCATAAGTGAAATTTTATGGGAATTGATATTGAAACAAATGAGAGTTGCAACACAATGCACTCTAAATGGTTTTGTAATGTTATTATGCATGTTGCAAGCATGAGGAGGTGAATAGTGTACTTTAAAGAGATTAGCATTAGTTGAAGGTTTTAAATAACTTGTGTTGTTGTTGTTGTTATGCGTATATCATTTAAATATACATATATTTATTTATTGTAATAGCCATGATCCAAACCCTTTGTAATTGTACATACAGACCGGTAAGTCATTGGTACTAATTGTAAGTGTAAATGTACATATAGGATGGTGAGTCGTTGGCACTAAGTTTTGGTGTTGCGCACACCTGAGTAGTGCGCAAAGAATTGTTATCAAAGACAGGGTGCACACATTTCACAATGTTGCACGCACTTGGGTAAGTGTCCAGGAATAACCTAGGAGTGCACACTGAGCCGAATTGTGTGTGTGTGTGTGTGTGTGTGTGTGTGTGTTGAAGTCGAAGAGCCTGTGTGATTATGAGGCTGGTGAGCCGGGACGCAGATAGGCTAGTGTGCTTATCCATGTAAAGTGTAATCATACTCAGTCATTATTAATATTACATCATTGTGCGCAAACAGACTCAGACGAAAATAGATGGGGGGGTGACTCCATTAGAAAAGGGAAAAAGGGGAGAGCCTAAAGTCTTAGGGAATATTTTATAATATTTCCAAAAAAGTGTATGTAATGAATAATTATTTTATCCTAAGTTCCCAAGGGTAAGGAATGAGTCACCAAGTGGCTTAAGCTACTTCTGAAGATGACAAGTGTCGATATTAAGGCATGCAATATATATTTTGGCCTTAGTTTATTTTGGGGGGTAATTCATTCGAGGAATGATTATTCATGATTCACTTTCTTGTGAGCAGAAGGGAGTCAGACTATGTGGAAAATTTGATTATTACCTTATCTGCAGAGAGAAGCTTGTAAGGGGTTTTTATTTTGTATCTGGAGTCTTTATGTTGAAGAGGCGGGTTGTCAGGCCTGTGAGCAGTCTCTCTAGGTAAGAGATTTGTTGTTGAAGAGGAGGCTTGTCAGGCCCGTGAGCATACTCTCCAGGTGAGAGTTTTGTTGAGAATTGTTCCCTGGTGCATTGGGCATTAAATGTAGGGCTCGAAGATTTCGTGTTCATCCTGTTGTTGGTAACCCTGCAAGGGAAGTGGGGAAGTTGAAGGATTGTTGAGCAGAGAAGGGGCACACTTCCTTGGGTGTGACAGGTGTGTGGGGAATGAGAGATTGTAGGCCAGTTGCAGCAACAGACCCCTTGGACGGATAAATTATGTTGAGCATCAAACCTTAGTCTGTCACTAGGAACCCTTTTTCTCTGGTGGAGTTAAGCCCCAACTTGGGGGTCACCTGATGCTGAAAGCTTATGAGCAACAGAGTCTATGGTTGGGAGGAATGTTTGAGTTATGCGCATAGTTGATGACTTTCATAAAAGATAAGTGTCTTTATGTGCTTGTCTCATTTTTTGTGTGTTTATTTATCTGTGTTTGATATGGGTTGATTCTTTTATGTTGTCGCATATAAGTAATTGTTGATATTGTGTTTAATGTTTCTTGTGCATGTAAGTGTGGTGCTTATAGCCTCTATTTGTATACATGCGTGAGTATGACATATGTTAATAGTTTCATGTAAGTTAACCTTATGATTTTGGTATGAGTCTCCGGGGAAATCTTTGATTTGTCGTGCGCGTAGAGAATACTTTGTGTGCGCCATAGGTTGGATTTGCGTGTGCGGACTGAGAAGTAGTCTGCTCGGACAAGGAGAATAGATTTGGTGTGTGTCACCAGGATGGTTGCATGCACAGTAGTGTTTCATGATCAATACACTAGTGCTCAGTTGTTTGAGTTACTTTTGTTGCTTAAAGTTGTGTTAAAAGGAGAAAGTTAGTATGGTTCGACTCAGTTTGAGGTTGAGTGCATTACTTCAAGTGATGTTGCGCAAACTAGTGTTTAGTATAGAATCTGCGCAATGGATTTTCGGAGTAACTTTGTTCAGAAATATGTTGGGTGATATTACAATATGTTTGGTCAAGGCTACAATAGTTGACATTGGTAACGTAGCCCATACTAGAAGGTTGGGGACATTACAATTTGGTATCAGAGGTATAAATAAGGAGGAGTTGTAGTAGCAGGACCCATCCTGGGATGATGGGGACGTTACAGTTTGGTATCAGAGCTATTGGCTCAACACTGGACTTATATGGGTCAGAGGTCAACAAGAAGCATCAGAGCTCCAATTTCAACATTGAGCCTGCATGAGTTGAGTTCTCCTTAAGGAAAAATTTTCTATTGGTAAGTGGCCGAATTTGGAATTTCAGCGTGGCCATGGTGCTCATTAAATAATAATGCATAGATGTGTGTGCTAAATTTATGAGGTTGTGGGGTGTAGCACTGGAACTGCACAGTAAACAAGGGTGCATGGGTGTGTTCAATGAAGTTTGGGGTTGCACAAAGCAAAATTGTGGTGCATGTGCGATACTGATACGCGATGTATATGTTGAAATGGACATCATGCATTGGCATGTGTTGAATATCAGTGCACGCATGGGCTTCAGAATGAAGGATTCTAACAAAATGGTGTAGATTTTCATGAAGTTGTTTCATGAATTCACCTAACAAATAGTGTTGCATGCACATTGTGCAGAATTATCAACGATTAGAGAATGACAAAATCAGTGCAGAAGGTCAAAAGCATGGAAGATGCATAAAGGACTTATAGTCCTGATGATGAGTTCGGGGATTTGTATGTCAGTTTGGGTGATGATGGTACAAAATCCAAGGAAGAGCGCATGAACTTGGTAGAAACCATAAAAGGACTGCAAAAAGATGTCAAGAGCTATAAGGATGATAATAAGAGGCTTATGAAATCCAAGGAGCAACAATATGACTTCAATGTCAAATTGATGAAAATCTTGGATAGAATAGAAAAGAAATTTGTAGTGTACCCTTCACTACCCAGGTTTCCCAACCTCTCAGTTTTACTAAATTGGACATGGAATTATAATCAAAGGTATTTAACACAATTAAATACACTTAAAAACTACTGTTGTAATTAAACATTCCATAACATTCCACAGTAACTCTTTTACACAGCGGAAAACATGATACAAAATAGCACAGTCATGCGAACATGATCAAAACATAACTTAGAATACTTATCTTTTATCAACTGGAGAAATCACCAACCAAGTGCAGGCCTTCCACGAACCTCCCAGCCTTAGACCACACTGTTCATCATCTCAACAGTAGGTCACCCCCGAGCTGGGACTGAGCTCCACCCCAAGGCAAGGAATCCTAGGCTAGGCTGAGGTTACAGGGAAGATAACACATACACATTCACCAGGGAGAAGCTCTCCCAGGAATCTCCCATGCTCACTACCCACAGACCCTCATTCCCCACATGCTTGTTCCACCCCAGGAGAGTGCACCTTCTTTGTCACCTAGACAGTCCTTCGGTTGCCAGTCTCCCTTACCTTGGGTTACAGGAACAGGCCGGACCGAAATTCTCCGGGCTCTATGGCAGCTATAGGGTTCCTTCCAGGAGTCCTCTCCTCCCTCTGCGCACTCCCTCAACTGGAGGAGTCGCTCACAGGCCAACAAGCCTCACGCAGTCCAGTACTGCGCGGTCACAACAATCCACAGGAAACACAGACAAATGCTTCCAACAACGGGCTCGGCAATCACAGGATGATCTCACGGTGATGATTTCGGAGCAGGCTTCATGCACAGGCTAGCTCAGTTTTCCCATACAATCACAGGATGCTTCCACTCGAGTCCAACACAGGGAATTCTGGTTCAGGAATGCGTTTCCGGGTTGCCTAGAACAGACACAGACTCATAGCTCTGGACAGGGTATACACGGTTTTCCTCAGGCAAACACCACTAACGGTTTCAGAGATGAATCAGGATATCCGGCAGAGGTCGTACTGGTTCCACACACAGAGATTCGGTTCAGAATGGAGGAAAGCCCCCTCCACGGTTCAGTTCCAGGCTTATATTTGCATGCACCAGGGTTGACACTTGTCACCCTGGGAACTGCATGTGTTCCATCCGTATGCCTTTCTCCCACCACTTGGGGAATCACGGGTCCTTCAAAAGGACTTAGGATAAAATAATGTGCACATGAATTTTTTTAGGAATAATATTAAAATATTATTCCAGCCCTAAGCCCCCTAGGCTTAGCCCCTAGGCTCCTCACT
>ML776978.1:1054956-1070359 GCA_009831015.1 Picea engelmannii
TTGACGATACCCTCGTCACCCAACCATAGGCCGAAGCCACCCTCCCATCACCTTGACCTTGACCGAGAAGAGAATTCTGGCTGCAATCAATAGCTAAGAGAGGCTAAATGCACCAAGCAAGAGAATAGAAACTAAACTGAACATATGATCCCACCCAGAAGCTAGCGCACCACTTTCCCAACTCTCTTAGAAACTTGCGCACCAAACTGTTGTTGCCTGCAACTACCTACGCAGATTTTGCTCTCACTACAACTGCTGAGATGTGTAATAATGAAACTGGCACCCTGTATTTATAGTGGACTGGCCAGTCTAACTGGGGTCGACTTCTCCTTCTGGGCATCAATAAATTCAATATAATTATATTTGTTCAGTCGACAACTTGTCTAAGGTTTCCTTCAATTCTTTGCTTCATTCCGGAGGATTTTAGTCTCGTCATAGGTCATAATGGAGGTTCATACCTCCCGAAGCTACCATAATATTAAAATCCATAACCTCTGAACCTTTTCAACAAATTTTTATCCCTCATGATCATCCCACAGCCTTTCAAATAAAAATCAAGATGAAGATGTTTAAGCCATTAAAGTTTCCCTCTCGTCTTCATCCTTATCCTCTTGACTGTTATGAATATCTCCCTTGGTTTTCTGGAGAGAATCAAGCTTCAGCTGAGAGGCACTTGGAATATTTTGAAGATTTTATTGATCGTTTTCAGATTGTTTATGAGGATGTTATCATGAGACTTTTCTCTAAGTCATTGATTAGAGATGTTGCTATATGATTCAAGAGTTTAAGAGCTGAATCCATTGCCTCTTGGATAATTCATTGATGTTTTTATGAAACATTGGGGCGAACATAAATCACTAGATTCATACCTTGTTGATTTTTATGATTTGAAGAGAGAGCAGGGTGAAGCTTTGTCTGTCTTCAATCGAAGGTTTTATAGCAACTATCATGACATGCCTTTGGAGATCAGGCCTATAGAGATAGCTGCTATGATATATTATGTGATGGGACTACAGTCAAAACTTGCCCTTCTTCTGCTAGAAAGGAAATCTTCATCATTAAACATTTTGTTTGAAGATGCTTTAGAGGTGGAGGAAAACATTTGTGCTTCAAGGAGAATCCCATAGCAGACTGATTTTGAAAACCATCATCTACCTGAGTTAGCAGAATGTCAAAACATTTCAGGTTTTGAACAGGAAGATAATGATTATGTGGCAGATTTAGAACAACAATAGGCAGCTGAAATTGTTTCAGATTGTGAATCAGATTCTTCAACATTTGCAGAGCATTCCAGAGACAAGTATTCATGCAAAATTTATGATTAGTTTACAAAGTATGTTGAACCTATGCTAACTAATGATTTAGACAACTACATTTTTAGAGCTGACCATAATCTCTGTCATTCAAACCCTGCTCTATCATCATCTACTGAACACTATTCTGAAGAGAAGGTCATAGTGTTTGATGATCACAAGGTAATCACAAAGAACAAGAAAGTAATCAATCTTCTAACAGAGAAGCAGTCATAGATATGCAGCTTTTTCCTGAAGATCAAGAGTTTTCTGATTCCAGTTTCAAAGATCCGGTAGCAGCCTTCATAGAATCATACCTTTCAGAAAATTTGAAAGTTTCAGACTTCTTAAGCTTCCACATATTTCCTGTTGAGTTTGGTTTTGTGAAAGATTTTTATTCAATGTTGTTGCATTTCAAAAATCAGGTATTGATCAGTGAGAATGATGAAATCATTTCAGTATTAAAATTGCTTGGTTGGCTGCTATGGAAATCAAGCTTTACCTAACCAAATCGCAGAGTTGGTTAGGGTAGATAGGATAGGAAATAAGCTCACTTCCCGAGCATTTCTTTTATTTCACTTTACAACAGATGCAACAATTACCTTGTGTGAATAAAGGCAGTTTTGAAGATGTATAGAGATCTTTACACAGGTCATGAAAGATTTTCAGAAAGAGGTGAATGGATGACTCTATGCCCAATGGAACGATGACTCCATGCCCAATGGAACACTAGAGACTAAGTTATGGATTTTATTTTTCCAAGAAAGGCATTAGATTTGTGGTTCTTGGAAACCTCGCAGGGAGGTATCCATCCCAGTTAGAGCCAGATGTTAGCGATAAAAAATGATTTGCTAATTATTTTGATATCACATGATAAATCATTATAAGGTAGAAGATTTATTTATAAATCTTAAAGGCTTTGAGATAGGCATTTAAATATATTATTCAAATGAATAAATAAATTCCCATCTCGAAAAAAACCAAAAATAAATTTTAGCTTTCGGCGGCTAAATGGCTTTTTCACAGTGTAATGAGCCGCTGAAAGCTTTCCTTTTCAGCGACTAAAAGAGAGAATACAAAGCAAAAGAGTCGTCGAATGTGCAGAAGAGTCCAAAAACGTCTTCTTTCTTCCCAAATCATGATTTCTTGATTCCAGGACACATGAGAATGATCATAAATAAAGGGTAATAATTAGGAGAATACATATCAGCTTCCTAATCAAGTTTTGAAGACATGTGGTAAGGTAATAACACCAAATGGCATGATTACTCTTGACAAAAATCGCCCAGCCATCAAAGAAAGATTTATGAATCTATGATTTTCATCAGCAATTTGCCAAATAATGCTTCAACTGTCAAATTCCATTTATATTGATCAGATTAGATCTTATTGGTTAAATATTATGTTATTTTAGGTATTTCAGATCCATTAAAATAGGATCTTGAAACCTTGATGTAAAGGCTATAAAGCCTACGACCTTTGATACACCAAAGGAGGAGGAAGAATAGTCTGAGGACTATGGTTCTATTCTTGAAGACTTGTACATTTCATCCTTTGGAGATGTCCATTAATATATCTTGACATCGAGCTTCTTTCATTGTGTTACTTAGTTTTCCATTTCCTTTCTTTCCAAGTTTATGTATATTCAATGACAGAAGGTTGTCATCCCATCTCTTCGTTGGTATACTAAACTTATATAATTTGCTTCTGATGTTTGTCTTAATGCCAGATAGTTTTTATCCTATTGGTGCATTCATAAGCTAAAGTTGCAAGTATTTACCTGTTGGGTCTGGCCATATATTATATGCAATCTTACATATGTTTATGCTGGTGTGAAGAGTATTGTACCTATCATTACTAGCCATTCACATATACTATTGTATAGATATTTATGTTAGCATAATAGGTCTTCTCCATGTTTCCACACATTAAATTAAATTTTCTGAGTTACATAGTTGAAAGCCTTGGTCTTTCAAGTGACTGATATATTTCTAAATGAATATGAGTTTATAATGTCATCCGATCTGATCCTCTTTTCCTCCACATTATTGATCTTTTTAAAGTTACCAATCTTACACCCTTCTTCAGTCAAGGAGTGATTTCTTGGAGTGATAACAGTATGGATTGGTTGGATGAGCACCATGGTGTCCTGGATTATTAAAATAAGACATTCACTTGCTTGGATGAGGAAGGAAACTTAAGAACGGTTCAAGGAATTCCAAGGGTTGTAACTATCATAGAATTTTCAACATTGCAATTACAAAAAAGATACAAGAAAGGGTGTAAGTATTTGCAACGCACATGGAAGAGGCACCTAAGGATAAAGTGCCAAATGTTGAAGATTGTGTAGGACTGAAAGAGTTTGAGGATGTCTTTAAAGAAATACCGATATTTCCTCTGAAAATAGATATTGATTTCTATATAAATCTAATGCATGGAGCAACACCCGTATCCAAGACTCCTTATAGGATGAGTACGCCAGAGTTGAAGGAGTTGCAAATGCAATTTGAAGAGATTTTGAGGAAGGGGTATATACACCCAAGTGTGTCACCTTGGGGTGCCCCATAATTTTTCATGAAGAAGAAGGATGGTACGTTGAGACTTTGTATAGACTTCGGGTTGCTTATCAAAGTAACAGTAAAGAACAAGCATCATTTTCCAAGGATAGATGACCTCTTTGATTAGTCGTGGGGCCTGCAAATATTTTCAAAGATTGATCTCAGATCTGGATATCACCAAGTGAGAATTAAATAAGAGGACATCAACAGGACTGCCTTTAGAACAAGGTACAAACATTATGATTTCATAGTGGTGCCTTTCGGATTTTCAAATGCACCAACTATCTTCATGTGTTTGATGAATGGAGTTTTCAGAGAGTACTTATATAAGTTTGTCATTGTATTTCTGGATGACATGCTTATTTACTCAAATTATGAAGAAGAGCATGAGCAACACTTGAGGATGGTGCTAGAAGTATCAAGGGAGTATCAACTTTATGCAAAGTTGAGCAAGTTCTCATTTTATTGGTGACGGGTTCATTATTTGGGTCATATTATTTCCAAGGAAGGAATAGTTGTGGATCCAAAAAAGATAAAATCCATTGAGGAATAGCCAACACCAAGAAATGTCACAGAGGTAAGGTCATTTATGGGACTTGTGGGTTATTACATAAGGTTTATTGAAGTCTTTGCATAGATAGTGCATCCAATTACATCTTTGCAAAAGAAAGGTGTGTGATTTTAATGGACTCTGGATTGTGCAAGGAGTTTTCAACACTTGAAAAGTTTGTTAACAAGTACGTCAATTTTGAGAATTGTTGATCCATATGCATACTTCATTGTGTGCACAGATGCATGCAAGGAAGGACTCGGTGGAGTCCTAAGTCAGAATGGGCATGTGGTGTGTTATGAATCAGGAAAATTAAAAGAGCATGAAAGTCTTTATGCTACTCATGAATTAGACTTGGCAGCCATATTGCATGCTTTGAAAATGTGGTGGCATTATGTCATGGGTAAAATATTTGAGTTGAGGACAGATCATAGTGGTATGAAGTATCTATTTAGACAACCAAGTTTAAATGCAAAAAGAAATAGGTGGTTAGAGTTCCTCAGTGAGTATGACTTTGACATAAAGCATATCATAGGAAATGAGAACAAGGTGGTTGATGCACTCAGTAGGAGGGTGTGTGAGATGCATGCTACAATCGTTAGCATGTACCAGTCAAATTTGTGCGACATAATTTTAGAGGTTGCCAAATCAAATCAGCACTATATGGACATAAAGACAACTTTACAACAATGTATGTCATAGCAAAATTTTGAAGGTTATTAGCTAAGAGAGGATGGAATCCTCATGTATAGACACATAGTCTATGTTCCAAATGATCAAGAGTTAACAAGTCTGATATTTTTAGAGATGTATAAGGTTCCTTATGAAGGACATCCAGGCTACCAGAAGACAATTGTCGCAGTAAAAAAACATTATTGTTAGCCAAGTATGAAAAAGAAGGTTGCTAATTTTATTTCTAGATGCCTTGAATGTCAAAAGCTCAAGGCTGAGCATAGTTATCCAGCTTGTTTGCTACAGTATTTGACTCTTCCTGAGTGGAAGTGGGAAGTTGTCACCATGGATATCATTACCAAGTTTCCTAAGACTGCTAAGTAGCATGATTCTATCATGGTGGTGGTGGACAAGCTTACTAAATCTGCCCATTTTATTCTAGTGAAGTCAGCGCACAAGGCAACCAACATCGTTGAAATATACATGCAGAAATTTTTTAAGTTGCATGGTGTACCTAAGACAATTGTGTATGATAGAGATTCCAAGTTCACCTCGAAATTTTAGAAAGGGCTATTCAACTAATTTGGAACAAATTTGAACTTTAGCATAACATATCACCTTGAGACAGATGGTCAAACATAAAGAGTAAATTGGGTGATTGAAGATATGCTCAGGATGTATCTGATGGATAGACCATCCAAATGGGAAGACTACCTTCACTTGGTAGAGTTTTCTTACAACAATGGGTATCAAGCATCCTTAAAGATAAGCCCATTTGAAGCACTGTGTGGTAGAAAGTGAAACACGCCAGTGAGTTGGGACAACCCAACAGACCACACAGTGGTTGGGCCAGATCTACTCTGGGAAATGGAAGAGCATGTGGTAAATATAAGGAAAAATTTAAAGGCTACATAGGACAGGAAGAAAAGATACACAGATAAAGGCAGAACCCACAAAGAGTTTAAAGTGGGTGACCATGTGTTTTTGAAGGTTAAAGCGAGACATAGTTCCTTGAGGTTGGGGAATTGTTCTAAGTTGCCAATGCACTACTGTGGGCCATTTGAAATCCTGGAGAGGAGCGGTCATGTCACATATATGTTTGCATTGCCTGCATCCTTGTGTATTCATAATGTTTTCCATGTGTCATTGCTTAAAAAATATGTACCTGATGTTAATCATATTATTGATTAGAATGTGATTTAGGTGGAGCCAGAAGGCGATTTTTTAGTGCAACCAGTTTGCATATTGGATCGAAAAATCAAGTATCTCTGGAATCGAGCCATGGATATGGTAAAGGTCCAATGGACCTGGTATGATCCTGAGGATGCAATCTAGGAGCGTGAGGATGATATGTGAGTAGACTATCCACATCTTCTTGAATATTTTTGAAATTTTTGTATGTACATGTTTATATGATGCACCGAGGACAGTGCATAAATAAGAGGGAGGGGAATGCAATGTCCCTAATCCAGACCCTTTATAATTGTACATATATACTGGTGAGCCATTGGTACCAATTGTAAGTGTAAATGTACATATAGGTTGGTGAGTCGTTGGCACTCAGTTTTGGTGTTGCGTGCACCTGAGTAGTGCGTGGAGAATTGTTATCAAAGATACGGTGTGCACATTTCATAATGTTGTGTGCACCTCGGTAAGTGTGCATGGTTGCACATCAAAGAAATGATGCGCACATTTCAGAGTGTTGCACACACTTGGGTAAGTGTGCGGGAATGACCTGGGAGTGTGCACTAAGCCAAGTTATATATATGTATATGTATGACTGTATATGTATTGAGGCTGGAGAGCCTGTGTGATTATGAGGCTGGTGATCTGGGACGCAGATAGACCAGTGCACCTATCCATGAAAAGTGTAATCATACTCAATCATTAATAATATTACATCGTTGCATGCAGACAGACTCTGGCAAAAAGATATGGGGGGCTAACTCCACTGGAAAAGGGAAAAGGGGGCGAGACTTAAGTCTCAAGGAATATTTTATAATATTTTTCGGAAAAGTGTATGTAGTGGATAATTATTTTATCCTAAGTTCCCAAGGGTGGGGAATGAGTCACCAAGTGGCTTAAGCTACTTTTGATGGTGACAAGTGTCAAGATTACAACATGCAAAATATATTGTTGTCCTTAGTGTATTTTGGGGGAGAATTCATTCGGGGAATGATTATTCATGATTTACTTTCTTGTAAGCAGAAGGGGGTTAGACTATATGGAAAATCTGATTATTACCTTATATGTAGAGATAAGATTATAAGGGATTTATGTTTTGTATCCAAAGTCTTTCTGTCAAAGAGGCAGGTTTTCAGGCCTGTGAGCAGTCTCTCTGGGAGAGACATTTGTTGTTGAAGAGGTGGGTTATCAGGCCCGTGAGCATACTCTCCAGGTGAGAGTTTTGCTGAGAATTGTTCTCTAGTGCACTGGGAATTAGATGCAAGGCTCGAAGATATATTGTCCAACCTGTTGTTGGTAAACCTAGAAGGGAAGTAGGGAAGTCGAAGGACTGTTGAGTATAGAAGGGACACACTTCCTTGGGTGTGACGGGTGCATGGGGAATGAAATATTATAGGCTAGTTGCAGCAGCAGGAACCTTGGACTGAGAAATTTTGTTGAGTACTAGACCTTAGCCTGTCACTAGGAACCCTTTTTCCCTGGTAGAGTTAAGCCCCAACTCGGGGGTGACATGTTGTTGAAAGCTTATGAGCAACAAAGTCTATGGCTGGGAGGAACATATGAGTTATGCGCACAGTTGGTGACTTTCATAAAAGATAAGTGTCTTTATGTGCTTGTCTCATTTTTTGTGTGCTTAATTATCTATGTTTGATATGGGTTAATTCTTGTATGTTATTCCATATAAGTAATTGTTGATATTATGTTTAATGTTGCTTGCATGTATGTATGGTGCTTATAGCATGTATTTTTATACATTCATGAGTATGACATATGTTAATAGTTTCATGTAAGTTAACCTTATGATTTTGGTATGATCCTTCGGGGAAATGTTTGAATGGTCGTGCGTGCATAGAATACTATGTGTGCACCAGAGGTTGGATTTGCTTGTGCGTACTGGGAAGCAATCTACGTGCACAAGGAGAATATATATGGTGTGTGACGCCGGGATGGTTGCCTGCACAATAGTGTTGTATGATCAGTACACTAGTGCGTAGTTATTTGAGTTACTTTCACTGCTAAAGTTGTGTTAAAAGGAGAAAGTTAGTATGGTGCGACTCAATTTGAGGTTGAGTGCATTGCTTCAAGTGATGTTGCACAGACTATTGTTCAGTATAGAATCTGCACAGTGGATTTGTTCAAAAATATGTTGGGTGATGTTACAATATGTTTGGTCAGGGCTACAACAGTTGAGATTGGTGACGTATCCCAGCCTGGAAGGATGGGAATGTTACATTTTGGTATCAGAGGTATAAATAAGGAGGAGTTGTAGTAGCGGGACCAAGCCTGAGACGTTGGGGACGTTACATATATATATATATATATATATATATATATATATATAAGAAGGTCGTATACACATACGAAGATAAAGGATCAATAACAATAAGGAAAATGTTTCACAATTATAAGTGTAAAATTACTTTTAGTAGTTTGTTTTATTGTTATATTGGTCTTCAAGTTATTGTGTTTTATAATTATGTTAATGGTGGAAGTAATGATTCAAAAATCAAAGAATATGCATTATTCCATTTTGAGATATGTAATCATTGAGAGGGATTGAATACCTTAAGGTGTAATTTTTTAATCATTTAAAATGGATCTAGGATGGTTATGGTCCATATAACAAAGAACTCAAGAACTCAGAACTTGTGAAGATATAGAAATAAAAATTTGATTATTGTGGAAGTAGTATCTCTTTTTATATAATAGTATTTTTATATATGTCTAGATATGTATCTCTCTCTTTTTGTCTATTGGGTTTTGTCTGAGTGGTTGTGAGTTGGAGGGTTATCCTCCCCACCCAGGTTCTATTCCCATAAGTGACACAAAAAAACTTCAAGTTTCTACATAATCTTGCTTACCCTTGGTACCATTCTCAGAATGAAGGGAAGTGTCTAGTGGATTTCCCCAAGAAAATGCATTACACAAAAAAAAATGTCTCTCTTTCTCTCTTTTTACTTTATATATAGGAGATTTTATATGTAAACCACATATCTCTCACACATATAGATATATATTTTTATTTTTATTTGTATCTATATTTAATCTACATATGTCAATGTTATCCACGTGATAATATATCTCTTGTACTAGGTTGTAGAAGTGAATTTTGGTGCAATGATTATTGTTTTACAAAGTGATTACATAGCAAAATACAAAAAATGAGCATTCAAACCAAGTAATAATCTTTGGAGAAATATTGTTAACCTTCCCAATTTGAAAGAGTTGTAGTGAAAAAAAAATAAAACTCCAAAGCCTTGTCTTGTTATGATTCTTACTCTCTAAGATCATTTTTGGACTTCCTCTTGAGATTGGGACTCAGAAAGAGGAAGAAACAAGTTTTTCTTGGCCACTTTCTTCAAATTGGGAGGGGTCCCAATCAAGTGACCTCTCTCTCTCTCTCTCTCTCTCTCTCTCTCTCTCTATATATATATATATATATATATATATATATATATATATATATATATATATGAAAAGACTCATTTATTGTAACAATAAGAAAAGAATTCCCCCGGATGGGGTTAAAGTAGTGGAAGCAGGTGACCTCGATGAGGGGTGGTCAACTGTCCACTTGACGCACTAAACGACGACGTCTCTCCACTTGGACATTGGTCGATTGACCTCATGTTTAGTGAATGTGACAGATGGGAAATGATGAAAGTTATTAGGTAGGGTTCCAATTCAGGTAATGGCAGTACGATGAGATGAACCAACGATCGAAAACATGAGGGAAGGAGATGAGATGACGCCCATGGCATACCTCCCTAGTACAACATGTATTATGTTCAAGTGAGCTCGTCCTGGGACTTATGGGAGAAATATCCAGGTCGTTAAACATGGCAGAAAGGGGAGGTTAGGCCGAATCTCGAGGTGGAATATTGACGATATTAATAAACGAAGGCGGTCAGGGGGCATTCACAAAATTAAAGTTAAGGCAAACTTGACTGGATCTGGATCACCTGAGGTTTCTCTGGGAAATCATTGTTATTGTGTGGAGGAACGAATAGTGGTGTCCCAGGGGCTCTCCCTCACCTCGGGTTGTTGCATATCTCCGGTAAATATTAACCATATCTCTGGTAAATATTAACTGAGGTAGGGCATGTAACACCTTTGGGAGAGAGAATCTTAGTAAGCATTCCCTTCAGTGTGGGTGGTGGAGAATGTGACTCATGTTGCAGCTAATAAGGATGGACCTTGGTCATGGAAAGAACTCAATGGTAAAGATGGAGTTGACTAACATCGAAGATTGCTGCAAGCAAACTCGAGGGTCGAGGAGCTGGCTTTCTCTTGATAAACCAAGGTCACAACTTAAGGAAGTAAAAGCAGTGGGGGAATCCAGCAATTGTTTCCATCGCCTTTGCTCATCAATCGAAAAAAGGGTGATGTTAGACATTCAAGAAGAGGTCTGTAGGAAAAGGAGGGAAATTCAAGATAAGGATATCCTCTCAGAAGCCAAGGAGTGGGTTCTTGAACAAGAACCAAAGAGAACAAGTACTTTCGCCTCGCGAAGGTCTACTAGCTCACCAAAGCTATGGTAGCCGAAACAGTAGCTCAACAACAACTAGAAAATGTGGCCACTCGTCATGCAGTGCAAGTCCTGGAGGAAAATTTGAGCTCTTCTGCAAGGCCCAATTCAACATCATGTTTCATGAAAGTGCACCAAGAGACCAGAAAGAAAAACAAGCCCATCCAAAGAATAGAGGTAGCATGGAAGGGACTAGGGAGCGACTCATTCTTGTGGAAGAAGATCAGTCGGAGTCAAGATCGCACCATAACGATGGACTAGAGAAGGGAGAAGTGAACAGTCTTTTAGCCGACAACGGGACTCAACCTCAGGTTTCCTTCAACTCCCTATCGACCATTGAATGCCAGATCAATCTTGTCTTTTTTTTTTCTGTTAGTTGGATTCAAGGTTTAGGCTGTCACAACCCCAATTTGAACATTTTTTTTGATATTTTGATGATTACAAATGGTATGCCCCATCCAAATGTTGATGAAATCTTGGCCCGAAGGCTCAGGAAAGACAAATAATCTTGAATTCTGGAGAAAAGGCTGGTTTCCTTTTTGGCAGACCCCCTGGAATCTCGCTTGTAAGTTTTTGTATATTCTTAATAGATATCAATGATTCATTTTTATGCTTAAAAAAAAGAATAAGAAAATAATTGTTATGATAAGTAAATAATGTTTTTAAAACCAAATTACAACTTAAAAAATTAATCAAAATGCAATACCATATATCAAAATCTAAGTTGAAAAATAAATGAATAAGAATCAATAAATAATATTAGTTTTTAATTATTATCCCATAAATAATATTTTGGAAAATAAATTAATTTTTTTTTACAAATTTTAATAGATTATTACAAGTTATATACATGTTACAAGTTTTAATACATAATTATAAGTTTAAAGTGTTTAATAATTATTTTAATTTTTTTTTGTTTTGAACTACATATAACTACTATGCTAAATCATTTTTTAGGAGCATGTATATATAAAGTTTTGCTACTAATTTTAATTGTTTTTCTTTGTACCATTTTTCAGCAAAACAACAATAATCATTTAAAAATAAATAAAAAATTGAAAATTGAGCGCGAGATTCTTCAAAACTTTATTGTCTTACAATCTAAGCAATTTGAAACAAATAGAGTACTTATATCATACCCAAACCAATTTAGGCTTCTAAGGATTGAACTTTAGCAATTGATGATAGAGAAGTGCATAATAATTTTTGTTTTTTTAATCAGAGACCAAAGCAATTTAAGAACTTAATTTTTTTCTTTTATATACGATGATCAAACCAATTATTTACAACACTAGCGACATAACTATAGTGACATATGCAACAACACTCATTTAAACTATGCATGTAAAGGACAAATGGAATGCGTTAGCACAAAGTGCTTTTAGTGTTTTCCTATAAGTTTGTGACTACACATCGAACCTTTTCGATTCCAAATTTTTTATGGAATTAATTACATAATATATATTAGCATACTTTCTAATTGGGGATGAAAATGTTGAAGTAATTCAGGGGAGTTTTCATATTAATGGTGTTAGCTGAAATCGTAAAGATATTACAATTAAAATAATTATATTTGAGGTTGGTTCATTATTTTAATGAAGATCTCTTACAATAACTCTCAAATTAATGAAAAGATTATACATTTTGAAAAGAGAGTGTGTATGATCTTTAAACTATGAATTTATGTTAAAGATAGAATTTAAAAATAATATGTTTTGATTGTGGATAAAAAATTTAATAATAATATTTATATTCATGGATTAAAAAATTATATAATAATATTTGATTCTTCTAAAATTTTATAATCAATTGTAATATTGTTAAGATAGGATGATGAAGAAATCAATTTAATTTATTGAATCTTAAAAAGTAAAGAAAGGTTTAGTTAACTTTAACATTTTATTTATATATGAAAAAATAAAAATAAAATGTTTTTTCAATTATCATATTTTTATTAACTAAAAAGATATATAAACATTGATATGTTAATAAAATAAATATAATTAAACAAAAAAAAATTTAATTTCAAGATAAATTTGAAAATAAATTTATATTTAATTCCAAGACAAATTAAAAATATGAGATATCTATTTTCAAGGCAAATTACAAATTTTAAATTGAAAATATATAATTTTAAGACAAATTAAAAATGGAAAAGATAAAAATATATATATACTATTTAATTCCAAAACAATTTTGAAATAAAAATATTTGAGTCCATAACAAACTACAAATCTAATGAAGATCTTTAATTCAAAGTTACAACACAAGTTACAAATTTGTAAATAAAGATATTTAATTTTAAGATAATTTACAAATTTGAAAATAAAGATATATAATTTCAAAACAAATTACAATTATAAATAAAGTTATTTCAATCCAAGCCAAAATAAAAAAATAAAAATATTTAATTTCAAAAGTAAATTATAAATATGAAAATAAATATATTTTAATTTGTTTATATATTTAAACAAATTGTCAATATCAAAATAAATATATTTAATTCCATAACAATCATAAATTTAAAAGTGGTCTCATAACTTAAAAGAGAACCTTATATAGTTAAAAAAAATAATTTATTATTTATTATTAAATTTAATCTATTTGAAAATTCTCTCATAAAATTAAATTTTACTTGGTAAAAAAATT
Source organism: Picea engelmannii (assembly GCA_009831015.1). Classification (NCBI taxonomy): domain Eukaryota; kingdom Viridiplantae; phylum Streptophyta; class Pinopsida; order Pinales; family Pinaceae; genus Picea; species Picea engelmannii. The sequence goes on from ML776978.1 coordinate 1,068,391, forward strand.
CATTATTCTTAATCATTAAATCTAGTTTATCACTAACTTCAAAATATTTGAAAATAATTTTTAAATAATTTATATATAAATTTGTTATAAAATCATTTAATATTTTTAATTGAAAATATGAATTAAACTTTTGTTTATATACACAAAGATTACCAAATTATTTAATATAATTAAAACAAAAACTACATATCTTAAAATAATATGATATCACAATTTTGTTTTCTTATCATTTCTCACCCATAAATCCAACTCCTTTAAACACCACAATGATAAAATTTATATATTTAATACTAGCACAACCACATAATTGTGGCTGATCAACGCCGAAAGGTTGATAAGATGAAAAGAATCTTTAAAAGAATATATTAAATTTTATTATTGATTAACAAATAAACTGTTGGGCTTCATTTATCTGGTGTTAATATTTTAATTCCTGTTAATCACTTACGTGGCAATCAATTAGCTATCAAAGTAATTTTTAAATATGATTAGGTAAATGTAAAAAAGTAAACACATAAACGAATGTCTTTATAATAGCTAGGAAGTTAATGAGTGAAATCACAGCCATTTATTTTGTGTGACTACTAAGAATATTCCAGCCATATGTAATCCTGTCCATAGAAAACTTATTAAGCACTAAACCCCTATTAAATCTGCCCGCCCATTGTCAATAGGTGTACGCCTTTCGACGTAATTATATATTGATGGCAATGAAGAATTATGATTTTTTTATGTAAAGTTTTTTTTTTTTTTTCCTTACAAAAAAGAGTAATTATATTCATCCGAAAAGAACCAAATTACATTTTGTAGGTGCTTTAAGCACGACCCAAACATCAGAAACATAGCTCGGGAAATAAAATCCAGAAAAGGCCAATGAGATGGTTGATAAGCCACATAAAAATATACAAAATAAGGAGTTGAGAACAATCCTGAAAGAAACAATATATGTCCAAAAACTACACGAAATTCCACTACAGAGAAGCACGTCGGAAGAGCAGTCCCAAACAAAAGACATTGGAGTCAATATGGACCATGTCAGAGCAATATGAAGCTCCCACATCAATTGAGCATATATCAGACCCTGAACAAACCAACACTGGTGACTAGATGGACCAGGTTAGAGCGGTATGAAGCTCCCCCGTCATTTGGGCATACATCAAACCCTGAACATACCAACACAACCAGAGAGAGAAACTGCAATCAGATGTGAGTAGACCCCCCCAAAAAACCTGTTGAGAGCGGTTGCATGATGAACCCCAAAGAAAACCCATATGTAGGACAGACCAAATCAGAGCGGCATTCATATTTCTCTAAAAGGAGAGGATCCAAAACTCCAAACCCCAGCTACAAAGGATCTGAAACTCGACATCGAAAAAATTGCAGCCAAACCCACAAAGCAAAGGGTATGCATCTGACCTTGAACGAACCTGAAACGATAGAGGGAGAACAAAAGAAACATCACGAAATCCCGCCAAAGGAAAGGCCACCCACAGAGAAAATCGACGACAAGACTGCTAGAAACCCCGAAAAAGCTCAAGATGGGCTAATGAGAGATCTGAGGCGAGAACACTGCAACACCAAAAGAACCGCACTAGGAAACTCGGCCACCATCAAAAAAATCGCCTCATCTAGATCTGAGGCAAGTTATTGCAATACCAAAAGAATCGCACTAGCAAAAGACAAACCACCACCACCAACCCCTGATCTGCATAAGTGGAAGTCATAGATCTAACACCCTGCAGAGAAAACCATGTGAAAGACACAACAGAGAATCATAGCCATGTAGACAATGGAAACATTAGTGGAGGCAAACGATGGCCATCTCTAAGAACTCAGGGCGGGTGCCAACTTCAAACGCATGCTTCAGGAAAAAAAACAAAGTGAGGGGTCTGCGGCCAGGGATACTCTAGCCACAGACCCCCTCCATCCATTCCTTCGTAAAGTTTTCTTATTTGTTAGTGCAGGTGGT
>ML776978.1:1071521-1089844 GCA_009831015.1 Picea engelmannii
AAAAAAAAAAAAAAATACACTATTTAATTTCAAAACAATTTTAAAATAAAAATATTTGAGTCCATAACAAACTACAAATCTAATGAAAATCTTTAATTCAAAGTTACAACACAAGTTACAAATTTGTAAATAAAGATATTTAATTTTAAGATAATTTACAAATTTGAAAATAAAGATATATAATTTCAAAACAAATTACAATTATAAATAAAGTTATTTAAATCAAAACCAAAATCAAAAAATAAAAATATTTAATTTCAAAGGTAAATTACAAATATGGAAATAAATATATTTTAATTTGTTTATATATTTAAACAAATTGTCAATATCAAAATAAATATATTTAATTCCATAACAATCATAAATTTAAAAGTGGTCTCATAACTTAAAGAGAACCTTATATAGTTAAAAAAAAAATTATTATTTATTATTAAATTTAATTTATTTGAAAATTCTCTCATAAAATTAAATTAAATTTTACTTAGTAAAAAAATTCATTATTCTTAATCATTAAATCTAGTTTATCACTAACTTCAAAATATTTGAAAATAATTTTTAAATAACTTATGTATAAATTTGTTATAAAATCATTTAATATTTTTAATTGAAAATATGAATTAAACTTTTATTTATATACACAAAGATTACCAAATTATTTAATATAATTAAAACAAAAACTACATATCTTAAAATAATATGATATCACAATTTTGTTTTCTTATCATTTCTCACTCATAAATCCAACTCCTTTAAATACCACAATGATAAAATTTATATATTTAATATTATATATTGATGGCAATGAAAAATTATGATTTTTTTATGTAAAGTTTTTTTTTATTTTTTTTCCTTACAAAAAAGAGTAATTATATTCATCCGAAAAGAACTAAATTACATTTTGTAGGTGCTTTAAGCACGACCCAAACATCAGAAACATAGCTCAGGAAATAAAAGTCGAAAAAGGCCAATGAGATGGTTGATAAGCCACATAAAAATATACAAAATAAGGAGTTGAGAACAATCCTGAAAGAAACAATATATGTCCAAAAACTACACGAAATTCCACTACAGAGAAGCACGTCGGAAGAGCAGTCCCAAACAAAAGACATTGGAGTCAATATGGACCATGTCAGAGCAATATGAAGCTCCCACATCAATTGAGCATATATCAGACCCTGAACAAACCAACACTGGTGACTAGATGGACCAGGTTAGAGCGGTATGAAGCTCCCCCGTCATTTGGGCATACATCAAACCCTGAACATACCAACACAACCAGAGAGAGAAACTGCAATCAGATGTGAGTAGACCCCCCCAAAAAACCTGTTGAGAGCGGTTGCATGATGAACCCCAAAGAAAACCCATATGTAGGACAGACCAGATCAGAGCGGCATTCATATTTCTCTAAAAAGAGAGGATCCAAAACTCCAAAACCCAGCTACAAAGGATCTGAAACTCGGCATCGAAAAAATTGCAGCCAAACCCACAGAGCAAAGGGTATGCATCTGACCTTGAATGAACTTGAAATGATAGAGGGAGAACAAGAGAAACATCATGAAATCCTGCCAAAGGAAAGGCCACCCACAGAGAAAATCGATGACAAGACTGCCAGAAACCCCGAAAAAGCTCAAGATGGGCCAATGAGAGATCCGAGGCGAAAACAATGCAACACCAAAAGAACCGCACCAGGAAACTCGACCATCATAAAAAAAATCGCCTCATCTAGATCTGAGGCAAGTTATTGCAATACCAAAAGAATTGCACCAGCAAAAGACAAACCACCGCCACCAACCCCTGATCTGCATAAGTGGAAGTCATAGATCTAACACCCTGCAGAGAAAACCATGTGAAAGACACAACAGGGAATCAGAGCCATGTAGACAATGGAAACATTAGTGGAGGCAAACGATGGCCATCTCCAAGAACTCAGGGCGGGTTCCAACTTCAAACGCATGCTTCAGGAAAAAAAACAAAGTGAGGGGTCTACGGCCAGGGATACTCTAGCCACAAATCCCCTCCATCCATTCCTTCGTAAAGTTTTCTTATTTGTTAGTGCAAGTGGTTAAATTTGATTGGTACGAGCAAATATATATATATATATATATATATATATATATATATATATATATATATATATATATATATATATATATAATACTAACAATATGTATTATAATATAATATAATATATAATAACAATATATATTATAATATAATATAATAACAATTTTGTAAATTTGAATGTTGATTTGTGTGTAAAGCATACATAACACAAGTTATAAATTCTATAGCAAAGGTCATGCATAGTACAGGTTGCAAATTCTATAGCAGATGGAGGTTGCAACTTGCAAGTTGCATCATAACACATTGCATAAGTTACAAATATTATAGCAAAGACTGTCTTACAAATCACGGGGATTATTTGGAAATTAGATCGTACCACATCCTATAGGTTGAAAAGTGAAGGTTGAGAGGGAAGAAAATATCAAGGATTTAGAACTTGCATGCAACTATCCAGAGAAGTAAGGCTCATTAATGGAAATTGCAACTATCCAGAGAGGGAAGGTTCATTAATGGAAATTGTCTTCGTTTGGTTGAAGCTAGAAAACACATTCTTGCACACTTATTTTCTCATTATATTTGGTTTTTGAGAATCCACATTTAAATGCATTCCCACATGTGTTTTTGATGTCTTATTGAATCTTGATAATAAGAATAAACATGGGTGCAACCGGCCTCTCACAAGTTCTATTTTATTTCATTTTAGAAAACATTGGTAGTTTCTATTTAAAAAAGCAAATCCAAAATAATTGAGTAATATTTATTATTTCATTATATTAATAAGATCGATTGTTTTTGTACAATGATTGGATTTATGTGGAATTCAGGCATAGAAAGAAGTTGGAACCTCTAATTGATTTTCAAAATCGAAACTATGTGCAAACTGCTATATCAAGGTAATCTATTAAGTTTTTTTGTTTATGTTTTTAATGGTGTTGTATTTCATGTGAAACAATTTGATGATGTTATGTTAAATGCAATTTCATAATAATTTTATGTTGTGCCTGGGATGCTTTTGTATTTACAATAAAAATGAACAAAAACACATGACACATAATATTTAAATGAAGGAAAAAAATAAAAATAAAATGTAGTTTTAAGAAGAAACCCATCATAAAAAATTTACTTCATGGTTAGGAGTGTCCATCAAATTTATACCCTAGTCAGTGCGCCACAAATGTCTTCTACTCAGAAGAGCCACTGCATGTGTGATAGAGACATTGTTGGCAAAGACCTTATTAAATGCTAACACTGGAAGCTCCATATAAACATATTTTTGTTTTTTTTAAGCAGATTTGTATTACCTTTTATAAACTAAAGATACAATATTTTATGTCATACCAGAGTAATTGTCGGTCTGAATCGCCCAACTGAGAAACCAATTCAGCCGACACAACAAAATAGACTCAAAAACTGAAATATATTGTTCAAGAAAGACAAAAATGGACTGCCTATCCTGGTGTCTTTGTCTGATCAAAATGGTGCCACATAAGGCCCGATAAGAATCTAGGTGTCGCATAATCAATAAACAAAGCACGAAGAAACTCCTAAGCTCCGAAGAAACTAAAATGAAGGCCATAACCTGAACCCAGTGTCGAGTTAGCATTCATGTCATGTCTGCTTTGCTTCCTCGTGCGGGGCAGTTGCTTGGGCTCTCGTTGCAGGAGCATTCACTGTCGCAATCAGAGCATTGGTCGTTGTACCAGGGGCGTGAGAGCTCCAACCGCCCTCCTCGTCGGTCCATAAGTTCCATCCTGAAACGCAAGTTGTCCATGTCCCTGCACGCATCGAAGATGAGGATTTGCAAATTCTCCCAAGCGGAAAGAAGGCGCTTCCAAGCATCACAGTCCGAGCAGACATGTGGAGGAGGCGAGGGAAGGGTCTCCAATATGAGGGCGAAGGGGTGGGGTGGAAGCGATGGAGGGGCAGAGGGAGGACAGGAGGAGGACGCAATATCCACTGGGGGGCGAGGGTGAAACCCAATGAGTTTCCATCGTTGTCAAACCACTCAACTCGGCATGCCCAAGGAGAGGAGAGATGGGGAAGAGCGCGTTGTCCAGGGGAGGATAAAGACGAGGAAGAGATCGAAGAACTTGGTGCAGGAAGATTGGATGCAAGCAGCCAGAGAGTCATTCGATCGTAAGTCTGATACCACATAGGACCCCTTTTTGGCCGCTCGCGTTGCTTGGGCATTAGCAAGAGATGGAGAAAGTTGACATCAAGCACAAAAGAGCAAGTGAGGAAGTCAATCCAGAAGAGAGTGTTGAAATGACACAAAGCAACGAGACAAATGTCGTGGGATCCTAGCAAAAGAGCAATCGTCCTAAATAAGAACAAGAACATAACTTCACACACACGCAGGAGTAAAGGGTTGGGTGGCTCAGCCATCACTATGACGAGAATAATGGAGATGGCAAACCAAAACAGAAACAACATATAACCAATATATATTCAACACAATAATAAATATGATATAATATATGTCAATTAATTAATATACATAAAATAATATTTTATAAAATATACAATAGGGAATTTGTGTTTATTTTATATATTATGTTGAAATAATTAAATGCATATTTATATAGAATAAAATAATTTTGAATATTATATAAAATAAATCATAATTATATTTTTTTATCTATATAAAAAAATAAAGCCACTTAAAAATAATAAAATCCATAAAAATAATAACAAGTTAAAAAGAAAACAAAGTTAGGACGACATCATGGACCATGTGTGTGGGCCCCTCATCTTTGAAATTATAATAGTCCTTACCTACCTCCACCATTGTGGGAAGGCTTTAAGTATTAAAGGTCAACATTTTAGTTTCAACTATTAAAAAAACCATGAATAGAATAATTAACAAAACCCCACAGCTAAAATAATATGATAAAGTGAGGCCAAAGTAAACATTAATAACCAAAATCCACTTGGCAGATAAAATTACCATGCATAAGTAGTACCATTTGACGGCCATCTCCGCTACCAATATTACCATGCATAAGTAGTACCATTTGACGGCCATCTCCGCTACCAATTTGTTAATTTGATTGTTTTTGTTATGTATTGTCTGCACGTCTTTATTTCCAAATTAAGATCTAATGATCGATTGCCCGGTTGTGACTCGCCGCGGGCATCAGGAACCCGGGGTGTCCAGTATCGGGACCGCTGAGGCAAAATCTGCTCCGGGCTGATGCTGTCCCTCAATTAAATTGATAATTAGAATAATTTTGTTTTCTTAATCTAGATAAATCTGTCGACATCGTCTGATATATATATTTTGAATCAGTAATTAGTTGGGCACGTGCTCGCGTGACACGTGGTTGTGTTATCTAACTGCTACCATTATAACCTCCAGATGTACCCACAAGATCCCATACGCGACACACATTATAACTCTTCATTTTCACTTGCCAATTAAACTACCCCTGAAAACATACGTCTGTTATATGTTATATATTGAGCTTCAATAGAATCTGATTTATCTTACATACTACAATTTCTCGCACATATATATTTGATGGAGTAAAATAAATTATTTCGTAAAATTACACATCGTATTCATAAATTGTAAAAGTTTTTGAGATCACTGGATTAATTTGTACAGTCCACATCTACCATCTCAATTTGATGCAATAGTAAATTTCTAGAACCAAAATTTTTACTAAGAGGAATCCAAAAACAAAGAATTTGTTACACGCCTCCTAACATACCAAAATCTAGTGATGGTTGAGGAGACGCAAGTGGAACTCAATTCAGCGCAGATTCCAGGTGTACTTCAAAAGCATCAATCCAATCTCAAATTTATGATGAAACAATCGAAATTGTGAATAGCAAAGTCTGAATCTGGTAGCCTCCATTTATGCCCATAACCTTGGTAGCATGATTTGTACCCGGATTAGGTGACCCAACCCCACGTGCAAAATCAAAGCCAACTATCTCGATCCGGAAAGGAGACATGTGAACCTAAAACAAAGATGATGGAACAAAGACGACTTACCAAACCTGAGGCGTTTATTTGCTCTGCACTTCGGACAGACGCCATGTGCCATCTGGGTTCTGTGTGAGATCAGGGAGAGACCAGATTAGTTGTCTGGCAGATTAGTCAGTTTCTCATTTGGGTTCTCTGATTCATTAGCATAAAGAAAAACCCACGATTTTTTCATTGTCCATTGCCTAAGATGAAACAAAAGCATCTGAAATTCTCAATTTAGTGAAGAAGCATTCTACATCAAGGTCATATTATTGATATTGGTTCTGTATAGATCTTAAGCTAAGAGATTGGTGTGACTCATTATTTTATGTGTTGTGAGAGAGAGAGCAATGGAACAAATGGGTTCCTTGTCTGCACTCCTCTAATGGCAGAGACAGTGCAGGAGATGTTGAACCAAATGCAGCATGCCAAAGACGTTGGTGCAGATTGTATAGAGATCAGACTTGATTGCCTCAATGGATTTATTGTTGCAACTGATTTGGAGCAACTCTCGAAGACCAAAGTACTGCCTACTATATTCACATACAGGTATTGCAATTCTGTATTTTGTGGTCTTCTTTTCATTCTAGCTCTCCTTGATGGGCTGCGTATGATTTTGTTGTGGTGTCTCTCTTCGATACCTGCTACGATGTCTCCTCAAAAGATTGCGTATGATTTTGTTGTGGTCTCTCTCTTCGATACCTGCTACGATCTCTCCTCAAAAGATTCCGTCGACCTGCACACTTAACCCCTTCATTGCAGGAGGAACTTATGCCTGCTAATCCGTGAGATCATTGCAGGAGGAACTTATGCCTGCTAATCCGTAAGAGTCGATCTCAATCCCTTGGTTTCCTTAAAAGATTTTTAGTTTGAAATCGAACACCCAGGGCGGATATCGGATATTTAATTGCTTAAAGGAAGCGGTCATAACATATGGACCGTTGCAGTTAAACTGCTACATTCCCGGATGGACTGACAACAAAGTAAAGATATTTAATTGTGAGCTTATCACTGACAACAAAGAGATAAGGAGAGATAGGGAGAAAAAGATAAGGAGAGATAGGGATGACAAGGAGCGATAGGAGAGATAAGTAATTGACAATAAACTCCTGAGGTACTAGGATTATACAAACTTAGCCACTCAAATCTGCAGATCTAACTATTCATCACCAGATTTCAAGCAAAATCAAACAGAAAAAATTGTCGGAAACAGCCAAAAAGTAAACCATTTAAACTACTGCCTAAAAAATAGGATAGATAACAGGTGAACAAATATAGTGGTTTTTGAAAACCTGTCAACTAGTTTACAAGATGTTTTCTTGAGAAATTATTCTTAAAATACACCTTCGGGATAATTATATTCTTATGCCATTATTGAAATATTCTTGGAAGGCAAAGCTCGATGAAGTGATATTTGCCCCTCAAAATATGGGTGTTTTTAATTGTCGATGTAAAGAGGACGGACTGAAGGGTGCCATGGAAGTGCTTGCAAGGCCCTACAAATTGCGAATTTTGCCATTGGCTTCTCTATGGAATGTTAGATGCACAATATATCATATATAAAGGAACCCTATTGCTCGTGCGCAATCGAGGGCTGTTAAAAGATTGCCCTATCTATAAATAAACATAAGAGCCACATGCAAATCCCGAAGTAAGGAACTGCTATGATCTGTGGTATTACATGGATAACAGCCATATGCTAAAGGAATCCAAACTATAACATTCAAGTAAAACAATGGATCATAGATTACTCGGTTCGGTTCCAGCATGCTCCAGGGTTTTATAGAGTCTTCATATTGACCATGACATCAGAGAAACCTAAAACCCATTAAATTGATCAAAACCATAAAAATCCATACTGTTGAACTCCAACAAAGGTTACCCAAAAAAGAGTACGTTTTGAATAATGTATATCAAGCTCCCTAAATGAAGTAGGATACAACATTAGTTAAAGAGATCAATTAAGCTTGGTTTAATAGAGTTGCTTAGCTTAAAAGAAAGACTGGGTCGAATTTTGAATTTAAATTATTCATTTTTGGTAAAACTGTGTATGTATTTTGTTCCCAAACAACCCTTTTGGGGGCAGTTGGCGATCAACCTGGGTAAAACCAAGGTTATGAACTTCAATGGATCGAAAAAGGTCCTCCCAGACTATCATATCATTTCTTCTTCAGTTTTGGCTTCCCATTGCTATTACATTATATGGTGACGAATCCTTTGAAACCGACTTCACTGCACCATTAGCATGTTCACTTGTGTCAACTTGTTCATGGTCTACTAACTCAGACCCGTTGTGCTGATGTCTGTAAAACATTAGAATTGAACTTCACAGCAACAACAGGAGCATTATGGCCCTGAAAATCAAAAGTGGCAGACCAATCTCCTCTTTCTAATACTGGTGCAGAATGGCTTGGCTTTTGGAATCCATGTGTTGTCATAATAAACTGCCCACAAGGTGACCATCCAAGGTGCCTAAAGAATGCTGAACCTACCTGCACTATTAACAAACAATAGTATCAATGCCGCGGAAATAATTACCATTTTGATTTCCATGTGCTCGGAATTGACTACAGATGCACCCTTTCTTATATCATGCTTGTCATTTCCCTTATTTTTAATTTCTCTATCTTTTGAATCATCAGGCCCTCCCTTGTCAAAATCAATTTCAAAATGGGCAAATTTGGAACTTGCTTGGTGTCTTTCTATACCTTTGTTCACAGATTTTGAAGCATGTTGGTTTAAACTTCAAGTCTCTTTGAACTTTTCATGTTCTTCAACTGTTACACCAACATATTTGTTGACAACTGTATCTTTAGCTTGTCCCTTAGACCTCGGATTATCATGACGTTTTCCTACATCTGCTTGTCTGTCATCCTTCGATTTTTCACCCCCAGATTTCTCACCTGCATCGACTTGACCACCGTGTTCCTCCTTATTTCCATCTTCCAGCAAACCACCCTCCTGTTTCTCTGGACCCTGAGATGAAACATGTTGCCTGGTTTGATCTGTCTCGTCATCCTTGTCTGAAGCATAGTTTGCAAGTCCGAGAAGGTTTTCACCAAGTGCACTTGAATTTAATTTTTCAGTGTCATCCCCATTACCTGCAGTGGCATTGCTAGCTGAAACAAGCATCCTTGCAGATGCCATAGGGGGTTTGAACTGGCGGAGATGACTTTGAGAAATTTTTCATGATACCATGGTCACTTGCACCATGCTTCTTAACTGCATTTAAGAGTCACAAAACTTAACCATTTAAAGAAAATATAAGCTTTAAGACTATTAAATCTATCAAGAGGGCTGACAATGGATGACATCAAATACAGTGACAACAAAAACAAAAACCAGTCAACCTTGAACACTATGATCATCCTCATCTAGAACTTCCTGGGAAATTTCATCAAAAAGTTCGTCTCCGACCTGGCAACATAGAAAAGTCCCCAAATATCCAATAAAGTCATCAATTAGGCAATGTGTATAACAAACAAAGAGGGAACTGGTACATCATAAAGAATCATTTAAAGGAAAGATATTGACGATGCAAGAATGGTTAGTGTGTAAACCAACTAAGCCAAAGGGGTGAAATTGCAGCTAACCTTCAACAGCACTTCAGTCAATACATGTTTAATTTCCTGAGTGATCGCAGCAGCTCTTGCTGCCTCCAACTCATCCTTTTTGTCAAGAAAAGGCAAGAATAAATTAATTATAAGCATCATTTCTAAAAGTAAAACAATATTGAAATCATTTAGTGACCAGAAACAAGGAAATGCCTAAAAAGCATGATTCCTATCTCTGTAAACAGAAACGGGTATTAAATAAAAATGCCAACGAGCACTAATAAAGGATAAAAGCAGCAAGAGACGTACAAGTACTACACACTGTACTCGATATTAAGTATGAGCAGGAATGTACATTGTATACAAATGCAGCATTTAGAAATGCTTAACTTGTGCATCAAGTCTAACAAAAATAATTACAGAAATGCAAAACTGACTAAACAATGTATTTGATCTTGCAAATTCAAACAAACCTCTTCATCATCACTAGACTGCCCAGAATCAACACTTATGTTGTCTGAAAGATCAGACTTTTGAAGGGATCGATTTGCATCTTTAGATGCACTTGCATGAAAAGAATCTTCCAATGCTAAACCTGGCACTGACATACTTACGACAACAGCAGCCTTCTTTTTCATTAGTTCTTCCCTTGGCCAATTAGGCACAGATGACTGGATTCAGAAACATATTTCATCAATGAAAAAGCATGGACAGTGTTACCCCTCACATATAGCATGATAGGTATTACAGGTTAAAGACCCTGCCCAAGCAGGCTGCGTTTGGAGAATTTTGGCTTTGCAGTCAAGGTGTTGGTGCTTTGATGAATATTTGTTTATTGATTATCACCTTTTGTTGGGGGCTTGCATTTTTGCACATATGGAGTATTCGGTGCCTTCACGGGGTTTTGGCGTAGCATAATGCACTTTTTATTAACCCCTAGCACGTTAATGGAGGGAATACCCATCAACTAAGGGTTTTCCTAAGTAATATGGGTTATTAGTTGCTCCTTGATGTTGTGCATTCGTGGCTTGGTGTGATTACATGGTTTCCCTAAAGTTTCATGCCTTATTATTTGATTATATGGACTATTCCATAGAGTTCGGAGGATTTACTGAAGACATCCCACTTTGGCACACTCTCCTATGGCAACTTCCTTTGATGGTCATTGATGGCTGAATTTGGTCCAGCTCTCATGTGTTGGCACAGTTTTCTAGAACACTCTAGCCTTCTTCGCTATTTTGAGCATGTATTGAGTATTTTGAGATGGCTAATTCCTTAAAATAGTGGAGCTCTCCCTTTATCTTGGTTTTGTAGCACACTTATTGAGGAGACCTAACTTACCTGGCACATTCTCATAGGTTTCCCTCTTCAGTGCATGGTTTTGGTACATGGTTTCTCCTTACAACACATGGTTTTGATTATTTTAATAGGAGAACATCCTCTTGCTGCACATTCTCATAGGTCCTCCCACTTATGGCTCATGGTTTGAGGAGGATTGGTTGTTTGCATGTGGATCTATGCCTTTGCACATGCCCCTAGGTCGTCCCTTTCTTGGAGGTTGTTATAACAACCAAAGTGGACCTTCTTGCACACATTTCTATGGTATTTCTTGAGAGACTAGTTGGTTATTGCTCATAAGTCATCCCACTTATGGCTCACGGTTTGAGGAGGATTGGTTGTTTGCATGTGGATCTATGCCTTTGCACATGCTCCTAGGTCGTCCCTTTCTTGGAGGTTGTTATAACAACCAAAGTGGACCTTCTTGCACACATTTCTATGGTATTTCTTGAGAGACTAGTTGGTTATTGCATTGGAGAAAATGCCCTAACTTTGTTATCTTCAGCATCTCAAGGTGGCTAACTACCTTATAGAGGAGAGTGCTCCCATTTTGGCACATTTATTTATGAAGGCATAACTACCTTTAGGCACATTTCTCTAGGGTGATCATCTATTTGGAGGATTATTTTATTTCTTTGATGGTTCTAGATCCAAGAGGAATAACTACCTTGGCACACTTCTCAAGGGTGCACCTTGTTATCACAGGATTTGTACTTGTGCAAGCCTTCCACAAGATCCCAATCTTATGTAACAATAAGAGGTATCTACCACTATCACCTAAGCAAATACTTGCTTCATTTTAGTGAAGGAAAGCGGTCCAACACAAGGGAGGCTTCCCTGGTGACCTCAAGGGATCAAGTAGCAAGATTAGGCTAGCCTACAACCCCCTATCTTGGTCACCTAGATGGTTAAGCTAGGTCTAGGAAAGGTGAAGAAAAGAGTTAGATTGAACGAGGTAATTAGGCAACTTGTACGAGACAATAAACTCTTCAATGCATAAAATCATCAATTACCAAGTTGTATAGCATATTAGTCAACCTTTAGACACTAGATAACAAGTAAAACCAATTGTTGTTGTAAAATTGCAGCAATAAACCAATCTATATAAGCAAACAGTATTTGATAACAGCAATAGGAAAAACAACCCAGAAAATTAGCAATTGACTCTTAAAATTTAGCATACAACAAGGGGAACAATATCCAATTGCTATACAACAATTTTGAGTGGTTTAAGCTACAATATTAAGTAGTTTTTGGCAATAAATTGCAGCCCTAATGGCTGTAGCATTCACTTTATGACAGCAGCAAGTTATTCAATGACTTAGCAAAACGTTGAAGTATAATTGATAAGTCAATGGTGTCATAGAGCTAGTTTAAGTGAAGGTTTTGAGATTTGTTGAGAGTGTAAGCATCACAAACATAAGACTAGTGTCGTCTACTTCCTTGGAAAATGGAGACAAGCAACACTTTGAAAGATAAATTAGATAGTCAAGAAGAATAAGCTTTGAACCCTAGGGTGTGACCCTTCTTGGACCTTAGGAACAAAACCTACAAGAAAATTGTTAGAAATAAAGAGATGTGCTCATTTTTCCATAGACAATATAGCAATATTGTCACCCAACCATAGGCCGAAGCCACCCGCGAGCACCTTTAACCTTGACTGACAGAATAATTCCAGAAGCAAACCTTAAAACCAATAGCCAATCAAGATAGCATATCTCTCTCCAAGGCTAGCGTACCAAGCAAAGAATCCAAACCATAACCAAATAGAAAGTCCAACCATAACCAAAAGCCAAAATCCTAGTTGCAATAGTTGCAGCTGCATTCCCTCTCCAAACTTGTGCACCACTAGTCTTATGCAGTTGTGAGAGTGTGTGTAACAAATGAGCTCTAGCGCCCTCTTATTTATAGTGCTCTTTGTCACATGTCCAAGCTGACTTCTTCTTTTGGAGGTTACCACTTAAATATTAATTCTTTTATTGAATTGACATGTCTTCTAGGGTTACTACACATCTGTTTAGGGTTTATCTTGCTTCCCGGAATATTCTAGTCTCGTCAAAGGTTACACGTAGAGGTTAATACCTCTCGCAACTACCATAATATCAACACTCCCTCCTAGCTAGGGAGGTATTAAAGGCAATGGTCTTGAGCACAAACAAAGCATTCAATCGGTAGCATCATCATAGCCACACAGGCTATCTCATGCACGTAGATCAAATCACAAGCAACATCATCACTATCAGTATCATATGACAGCATCAACTGCATCATCTCTCGAAGCCATACTCCATCCGAGTAATCGGACCTGATGTTGAATAAGTCACTCACTCCACAAAGTGATACAAGAACCATTCTTCTAATCCAGACATATGTCCTAGAAGAACAATTGTTCCAACAGATGCTGGAAGCCACACCATGGGCTACAAGGACTATTCTTCTAATCCGGACATACGTCCTAGAAGAATGATTGTCATGGACTATTTTCTCTACTCTGGTCACTACTATGAACTCAAGGAGACGGACCGTCCTAGAAGAATAGTTGTCCATCAACAATCTGTCAACCTGGACCATTCTCCACAGGGAGAATGTCTGTCCACTAGCAATATTTCCTGTCTGGACCATTCTCCGCCTGGAGAATGTCAATCCATCAACACACTGACTATCCATCTAGCCGTCGATCATCTCCAACACTAGTGGTAGTCTCCATGGCAATCAGAACAATGCCATCCAATAGAACACAATTGTGTCTATCCATAGTAGTACACAACTACTACCCAGTGGTACACAACCACTCTTAGTAGCACACGGCTACTAACCGGTGACACATAATCACTACCAGTGGATCACATCCACCACAGTAGCATAAAACTATTGTCCAAAGACAAATATTCTCCACAACAATCATATCATCTGATATCAACCTGCATAAACAATATCATGATACAAACTGGGTCATCTGGGCCATTCCTCCACTCACATCTGTGAGATCTGGAAGAGCATCTGCCCTCGGAAAGTAAAAACATCAGCCATGGGCTATTTGGAGTCTAGACTATTCTTCCCAAGCATAGAAGAATAATTTTCCCTAATTTCTGAGCATGGACCATTCACCTAACTGTGCCATTCCTCCGACACTAATCACAGTGCAACCTGGAGAGAATGAGTCTGCCCTAGGGAATGCCTGTCCTTGATTGTTGAACCTGAACCATTCATCTAATTGGGCCATTCTTCCAGCACTAATCACAGTGCAACTTAGAGAGAATGAGTCTGCCCTAGGGAATGACTATCCGGACCATTTCCTAATGGAAATGTCTGTCCTGCACCAACCTCCTATAATGGACCATTCTTTGAAACTGCTCACAACTGTGAACTTCGAAAGAATGACTGCCCGAAGAGGCAGACCATTCTTCTTGACCACTACTCAGAGTGACTGCCAAGAAGAATCATTGTCCCAGACCATTCCCTCACACTAGCCACAAGGGGAATAACTGTCTATGGTACATCAACAATCTATCAGACCATTTTCATTACGAAAATGACTATCCGATCTGGACCATTTTCCGAACTAGAAAATGCATGTCTGTTAGAAATCTTGGGCCACTTTTTGGATTGGAAGGTGACTGCCCAACCTGGACCATTTTCCGAACTAGAAAATGATTGGCCATAAATTAATAACATATCAGTGCTCCCTCCCAACCTGGGAGTAATCTCTTCCTTTTCCAATAAGGAAGTCATCTCCACAAATACCAGCTTGTCCCTTAAGTACGCAAACTTTTCATCTTGGACAGAGGATTTACCAAAATATATGTTATCTGCTCCTCTGTGGAGATATATTGAAGAACCACTTCTCCCCTCTGGACTCTATCATGGAGAAAATAATACTCGATCTCAATGTGCTTCGACCTGTCATGGAACACCGGGTTCTTTGAAAGCTTTACACAACTCTGATTATCACAATATATCACGGTCGAATCCAACACATGATCAAACAGTCTAGAAACCAGCTTACGGAGCCACACTGCTTCCGTACAAGCATCACAAGCTGCAATATACTCTGCTTCTGCAGTGCTGAGTGCAACAGACTTTTGTTTCCTGCTAGCCCATGATATCGAGGCAAAGCTCAAACTGAAACATATCCAAGAAGCACTTATTTTGTTATTTGCACTCCTTGTCCAAACTGAATCGATAAATCCATGCAACTGTACATCATGTCCCACAAAGAAAATATCCGACTGATTATTCTCTAAATACATTAACAAGCCAATCAATTGTCGATACAGAGACGGAACTACTGGATCAGAGTCTCAACTTCTTCAAATCTATCATCATGGGAGTTTGCCATGGATTTGCAATCTATCATCTCAGACTTCTGAAGAACCATTTCAATATACTTCCTCTGTCATAGGAAGTTTTCACCACGCTTTTGTTGTACATGAGAGGCTCTGCACCAGGTTGCTTGAATTCATACAAGGTCTTCTTCTATCTGCATACAAGGGTCTCTTTCTAGTATACCTCAAAACCTTGAGGTTGCTCTACATATGCTTTTTCTTCAATTACTCTGTTGAGAAGAACAATCTTTACATTCATCTGATGCAAACTCCAACCCATGGATACTGCAAGAGATATAATAGCTCAGGTAGAGGTATGTATAGTTACTGGAACAAGGTTGTCATCATAGTATTCTCCCTCCTTCTGGGAGAACCCTCTAGCCCTGAGTCTCGCCTTGTATCTATCAATGCTTCCATTTATAAGTCTTTTTCACAATTTCTCACATACATTGTTCTTCATCACAGCTTCCTTCCATTCCTTTTGCTTGACTACTTCTAATGGGTTCAAACTGGTTCAATTGGTTGTTCTGACTTTTCTTTCTTTCTTGGAATCTTCATGTTCTTCCTCATGTTTCTCTTTAATGTTGGAGTCCATGGAATCTTCTATAGATTACAGGCCCTTCTTTCCTGAAGGCTCCAACTTTTTCCTTCCACCATAGGAACATAAATGTAGATGGACAACCAAGGATATTCAAGGCTTCTTTTTGAAGAAGACTTCTTCTAGAGTCAAACTGAACATGTGTTTCTTATCATGGCTGCTACTTCCAATGAAGAACATGGATAGATACTTCATAGTCTTTACGGATTCTTCTTCAATGGATCATATCGTTGGGGATTAGCTCCCTCCTAATCCCAGATTCATGCCTGAATGAGTAATATGCATGCTCTTCCTTTTGGAATTATGCGATCAACTCCCTCCATCTGAGAGAGTCCATGCTTTCGTCTGTTGCATCTCTCTTTGCTTTCTGCAAAGTGTCACAAGCTTGTTCTAGTTTCCTTTTTATTCCTGACTTCCTTCGATTCCGACTCCTCTGAGTCTCTTTAAGTTTGTTTCTATCTGTTCTGATTGTTTCCCATCTGGCAGTTGTGTCATCCTTATAAACTTCTTCTATGAAATCTTCTGCAAGGATTTTTCATCAAACATATTTCACAAGGGTATCTGCCCAGAACAAGAACAAGAGAAAATAAGAAATATCTATCTAGAGGAGATGTTAGTTCATCTTGTGAACAAGTACAATAAGCATCTATATCAATAGTATTCATATGCAGTCAAGTATTCATTGCACCTAGCAATAATAGAATCTTTCAAAGACTGCTTTCACAATTTGTAATGTAGAAACTATCACCCTTGATATATACAAATTTGAAGCTTAACAATTTAATCAAACCTGGAACCTAAAGCCTTAACTGCTATGGAGGGTGCGCTTCTTCCTCTGAATGCACTGAATCCAATATTACAACTTGGAAAAGGTCTTTAGTACTTTCGCTACAAACACACTCATGTTTTGCTAGATGATATAACTTGGATAGCATATACAAGTACATACCTTTGGAGTCTTGTAGCATCGTCTGGCTTGTCATGTCATCTTGACAAGAAGAGATTAGATTCAATGATTAGAATAAGCTAGAAACTCTAAAATTTCAACTTTAATCACAAAATTAATTTGACTAGAGGTCAACCTTTGACTTTGACTAGTCAAACTTTGACTTTGACTTTGACCAAAAATTCAAACTTGACGTTTTTGCTAGCTGAGGGTACCAAGAGGTGTGCTAGGCTAGGGTGCACTAGGATGTCAAGGAATTAGGTCAAATGCTTCTCCCTAAGTGCCCAAACACAAGGGTTAGGGTTTGTTGCAGCTGCATAATCAGAAAACCTAGCTGTAGTTGTAACTGGTGCCACAACGAGCTTAACAAATAACTTCCCAATCTATCTTCCAGTGTTTAGACTGTCTGAAGATAGTGTGGTCCCATAACCTGTTAGAAATAAAGAGATGTGCTCGTTTTTCCATAGACAATATAGCAATATTGTCACCCAACCATAGGTCGAAGCCACCCCCGAGCACCTTTAACCTTAACTGACAGAATAATTCCGGAAACAAACCTTAAAACCAATAGCCAATCAAGACAGTGTATCTCTCTCCAAGGCTAGCGTACCAAGCAAAGAATCCAAACCATAACCAAATAGAAAGTCCAATCATAACCAAAATCCAAAATCCCAGTTGCAGTAGTTGCAGCTGCATTCCCTCTCCAAACCTGCGCACCACTATTCTTATGCAGTTGCAAGAGTGTGTGTAACAAATGAGCTCTAGCGCCCTCTTATTTATAGTGCTCTTTGTCACCTGTCCAGGCCGACTTCTTCTTTTTGGAGGTTACCACTTAAATATTAATTCTTTTATTGAACCGACATGTCTTCTAGGGTTTCTACACATCTGTTTAGGGTTTCTCTTGCTTCCCGAAATATTCTAGTCTCGTCAAAGGTTACACGTAGAGGTTAATACCTCCCGCGGCTACCATAATATCAACAAAAACAACCCCTAGGATGCAACCCCTTTTGGATCCTAGGTGTCGTTTTCTTTCTTCAAGAGTGTCTATTTCAAGGATCAAATGGACTAAAATCAAAACCCTAAGGTGCAACCCCTCTTGGACTTTAGGTCTTTGAATCTAGCTAGAGACTAGGGCTCTAAATGTTTTCACAAACTTGGACAAATAAAAGCATAGAAGGAAAGAAGCCCTTATGTTTCATTCCTGGGGTTTTACTAGAACGAAGTAACATGCAACAAGATAGCAATCATCACATTATACCATGAACAAAAATATCAACTTGAAGGAGATCACTTACCTATCCAAGTCGCTATGCAAAGAGAAATGCTAGTTTTCAACATTCATCAATCCAAGAAAAGAAAAGCACCACAAAAACCCCTTCTCCAAAAGTGCACACAAGTATCCAAGAGACCAAGAAGAGTAGAGCGAAACTTTTCTAGAGTGCTCTCTCACAAGTGAGAGGAGTTGTGTTGATGAGAAAATGATTTAAGTGTTAGCCTTATTTATATAAGGAATCCCTAGCACATT